>CM053503.1:4865438-4914000 GCA_028627145.1 Eidolon dupreanum | reverse complement strand
GGACCCAATCTGGGCTGCCACTCTGCCCGCGCTGGTCTGCCAGCTTCCTGTTCCTGCCCACTTTCCATTCCAGCCCACTCAACGGGCACATGCCGCTTCTCGAATGCCTCCCCATCACTCACTCCTCTGCTCCAAGACTCCCCGGGCCCCCACGGCCTGTGGGGAGAGGCCCCAGAGCTTCAGTCTGCTGTCCTCAAATCCTCACCTGGCCCAGCCCCCCAGGAGCAACTGTCCGCCCACCACGTGCACTCCCTTCCCCCACCTCGCTGTCCTATCAGCTAAACACTCCTCGCCCCTGTGGCTCAGGTGCTGAAATGCCATCAGCTCTAGGCTAGAGGGCCAAGGTACAGCAACGAGGTGCTGCGTGAACTTGGGTTGCCTCTCTGAGCCTCCTTATCTGTAAAATGGGGATAAGAATAGAATCCCCCTCACAGGGATAACAGGGAGTATCAAAAAAAAAAAAAATCAAAGGTTAGGGGGCTCTGTAACCTATAAAGAGTGAGCCTGTGATTGTAATGGTGATCACGTAAGGGACTGCGAGATGAACCTCCAAATGTAATGGCAGCCTGGTGGGGTGTGTGAGATGGCGTGGGGGCCACCTGTCTCCACCTCACAGGGCCTTGGACCCTTGAACTTGGCTCCAGGGGCCCATGTCAATATCTGCATCTCACAGGTAAGGAAAGAGGCTCAGATCGCACAGCTACTGAGCCAGGATTGGCCTGTCCCCTGTCCCCAACACGTGAAGCTGGGGAGTGGGATTCTTTGTCCCCCCTGGTCTCTGGGATGTTCATCTCCAACTTGGGTTTTCGTGGCTTCGTGGTCCAGCCCTGCAAGGCCTCAGCAGCTTGTCCGGCACTGCAGGGGGCCCACACTGCCCCCCAGTGCACAGTATCTGGGTCAGCCTCTCCCTTTGCAAGGCCGCCCTGGCCTCTCCAGCATTTCCATGGAGCACCCACCACCCCTCAGCCCCTCCAAGGATTCCTGTCACCCAGCGACCGTCCCCAGGAGGGGTCTCTGTCTGACTAGATGCAGGCCTGAGGTTTCTCCCTCCTGGGCCCCTGGATCATCCAGCTGCTTCCCCGCAGATGACGGACGGCCAGGCCTTGGCAGGGTGAGAGGCCACCATCTGCCCCTCCACACCCCCATGCCCTGACCACCACACCCCTCCTGCTCTCCCCACTCTGCTTTAGTACACAAGTGTCTCCCTCTCTTGAACTCAGCTCGGCATTCCCTCTGCCTCCCTCTGCCCGCTGATCTCGGCTCTTCTGTCCGCCTCCCTCTGTCAGCCGTTGTCCCTCTCCATCGTTCTCTTTCTCTGACCCTATCACTGTTTCTCTTGGTTTCTCTGAGTCTCCCCCACTCCCACAACTCTGTCACCTGCTCCTGTGTCAGTGTATAATGTCCCCTCCATTCCGTCACCGCTCCCCCTCCTTCCTCCCCTCTCTTACCTCTGTGGACTCGATCTTAGCCCCCACGGACCAGGTGTTGACAGGGAGGAGGAGGATGGAGGGGGCTCGGACAGGCCTGGAAAGGTCCTGAGGCTGAGAGGGAGAGGACAGTGAACTGAGCCTCTGCTCTGCTTGGCAGGGGAGGCCCCTGAAGCACAAGGGGCAGGTGCTGGCCTCTGCACCCGCTCACAGGCCCAAAGGGCCACATCCCAGGAAGAGGGGAGCCTAGTGACAAGCAGGGAGTCAGGAGCCCGGTTCTGGATGGGGCACCGTACCTGCCCCTCAGCGTGACGTCTCGAACCACCTCCTTAGGCCTGTCTTTCCCTGATCAGTGTGTCCCCAGGGAGCCCTCTCGGCCTCCCTCCCACTGCGGGCACTGAGAGAGCTGACAACAGCTTCTATCTAGCAGGGGCTCCAGCCTCCTCGCCCGATTGCCATGGCACCTGCAGCCACAGTGGACGGCTATGGTAACTGTACCCAGGGAGTTCTAGCTGCTGTCCCAAGCTTGAGCAGGGAGTGGCAGGGATCTCTACGGCCCCACCTGGCATTAGCGGCAGGGGCCAGGCCGGAAGCCTCAGGATCCCCAGCCCAGGGCTCCTTCTCGGCACAATAGCCCAGGGTTCAAGGGCAGGGTTCAAGGACCCATGCCCCAGCTACATTTTTGCCTATTTGTTTCAGCACTGAACCCCCTCTCCTAGACCAGGGTCTTTTTTGCTCATAGTAGGTACTCAACAAATATTTGTTGAATGGAGGAATGAATGAATAATGCAAAAGCCCTTTGAAATCTGTAATGGGTGGGCTGATGACCTCTGGTTGGAGGCTTCCCACTGGGGCATGTGTAGAGATTTTTATACTAGGTTTGAGTTAGTCGGTGAGTGGAGTGAGGGGTAGGCCCTGGAGGTTGCAAGTGATTGCAAGAGGAGACAAAGACAGACTGGGGCACCCTCCCAATCTTGCCAAGTGTCAGTTCTGTCCTTCTCCACCCTCTCCCCAGACCTCCTTCTAGGGGACGCAGGAATAGAATCCTGGGTTGTCTGACATGTCAGGGCCTTGAAGGTCATTAGGTCCAGCGTCTAACTTTGAAGACAGGAAAACGAGGTTCAGAGACAGGATGAGATTACTCAGGATCACACAGTAAGACAGAACCTAATCTTCTTCTCTAGCTTCCCAGTCCTCATTCCTGAGGGCTAAGCGATCTCTCAAGTTTCTCTTTTTTGCATAGCTACCAGGAAGCTCAGAGGTCAGTTGTCAAACTGTCTGTGTCTCAGATGGTAAGCCCATCAGAATCTTTTCTGGAGGGCAAGTCACATTTATTGGAGTCCACTCATATGCCCAAGACCATGCCATGACTGGTTCCACATGAGACCTCATTTAATCCACACAACAAGCATGTGAGATCGATATGAAGCACCTTTTTTAATAGACGAGGACACAGGTTCAGAGACATAAATCAATTTGCCCAAAGTCACATAGCTAGGAAGTAGTAGAAGAATCCAAACCTAGGAATCCCTTGGTTCTCATACCCAAGACCTTTCCTCTGTATAAATATATACATATATGTCAGCGCTCTTGGCTCTGTGCCTTGGTGCCATCGTTGTCCCTTGCTGTCAACCATTCCTCCTTATCTGTGCCCACCCTCTCAGCCCGCAGCTCCCTGAGAAGTTGAGTTTGGGGGATGGGATGTTAAAACTTCTCCCCTTTCCAATGCTTGGACCCAAGTCTACACTGTCCTGTGGGAAGAGTCAGAAGCTCAGGGGTTGCATTTTGAAAGAGCCTGGGAAACTTAGCCCAGAATCCTGTCAGTACTTAGCCTGAGCAAACAGCCACGAGAAGAAAAAAAGGTAAAGCGACAAAAACAAAAAGCCATGCAAAGATGTTAACTACAGCACCGTGTATCACGGAGAGAAGCTAGAATCCATCTGGCAACAGGAGGACAAGACAGGCCCGCAGAGCTCATCAGAGGGCTGGCTTCACAGGAGGGACCCAGGCTTGGTTTAATGCTCTGTGGTCTCTCTTGAAATTCCTGGTTTTCTCTTTGAACTCATGTTCTGTAGGTGAAGTCCAACGGGATAACTTTGCATGCACATAAGCAGAGGAAGTAATCAGAAGAAAGGAAAAGTTTTACATTTTAGTGCCTTTAATGGCACAGTTTTCTCGACTTTTAAACAAGGGACACACATTTTCATTTTGCAATGGACCCCACAAATTATGTAGCTGTGCATAGTAGTGGGAAGGGCGGGGATCCGGGAGAGGGGGTTCCAGGTACTCCTCTCTAGGCCTCAGTTTCCCCACCTGTAAATGAGGGGTTGGCCTGCCTGAGCTCTACCATTTTATGAACATTATGTTGTCATTAAAAATGAAAAATATGTAGAATCCATCAATACCAAGAGAAGTCAGTACCCATAAAACATTACAGTGAGAAAAGCCAGACACAGGAAGAAGGGCCCAGGTGGCAGCCATGCGATCTAAGGACTAACCAAGAGAAGGTGGGCGTTTGACCAGGTGAAACAGCTGAGTCGAACGCCTTCTCGGTCCTCTTCTACGTTTCCTTAAGCAATCTGAGTTCAAAGGAAAATCAGTTTTTCAGAAGCTGGCGGGAAGGAAGCAAAGGCGAACCTCCAAGAATTCTGCCTGAATGCTGGGATTTTAGGCAAGATGAGGGCGAGGTTTGCAGCTTCATTAGACCACACCCTCCTTCTCTCCCTGCCGCCCACCACTCCCCGGGTGTGACTGAGGCAGGAGAGCGAGGGCAGGGCAGGGACGGCGGGTGGGTTGAGGAAGGACTCGGTGGTACCTGCAAGGCCCCTCCACCAGCCCATTCTGATGATTCCAAGCTCTAGGATGTCTAAGGTTCTCACACCCCCAGAGACAGTGATCCCCCTCTTTCAGCGCCACTAGGAGCCTGGAGTGAAGTGAGGAAGATGGGAGGAGCCGCCTGCCAGGGAGCAGGGCTGGGGGAAGGCAGGTGGGAGAGCTGTGGAAAGGGAACAGGTGGGAACGGGCTGGTGAGTCAGCGCGGAGCAGAGCAGCCACGGGCTTTGCACTGGAGCCTCCCAGCCTCTCTGCAGCTGTGCGCTCACCTCTCTGCACTCCTGTGTCCCTCCCCCTGTCCCCTCCCCGGGCTCAGCCCCAGTGCCCACAGTGGTGTTCCACTTTGGCACCCCGGAAAGTCCTTGCTCTGGGCTCTTGTCAAAACTTGACTCTCCTGTGTTCCCCGGGTCACGCTTGCTTGTCAACAAAGAGGCAGGTCCTCCTAGAGGAGCCACTGTTACTAGCGTCTGAGCAAGTGGGAAGCTGGAAAGGGTTTGGGAAGGAACTTGAAGTGCTCCCGTGTCATTCTGGATGGGAGCCCCTCTTACGGTGGGCGCTGTGTGTACCTCTTTCCCCGCTTGCCCTCTTTGGGTGGAGGGCTGGGCAACCTCTGCGATGTATTCCAGGTCGAAGTTCCTGAGGCTGAGGGTGCCTGAGCCTGAGGTCCTCTTTAGTTACTGCCGCTTACCCATGGTACCAAAGCATCACTGAGAATGAAGCGGGCAGGAGAGCATGAGACCCAGTGGAGTCCTCCCGGGGCCTGTAGGGTGGAGGGACATCTCTAATGAGCCTCTGGGGTATGGGGGTGGTGAGACCCCAGGGTGCTCTTGCCCTGCAAAAGGGCACCAGGGGCCCTTCTGAGAGGGTGGGCAGCTGGGCAGCTGAGCTTCCATCTTGCTGAGTGGCCCCTGTAGGTCCTTGAAGGTACACTTTGGATGGGGGCAGGGGAGGAAAGAAGGCAGCCCCTCCCCCCTCACCTAGCCTCTGCCTGCGGAAGGATAGGAGTGAGGGGGAAGCAGGCCCCTCGGCCCTCACCTTGGTTCGAGCCAACTCCTTAGTTCTGGGCCTCCATTTCCTATCTGAGACTAAGTCCTTGTCCTACCCATCTCTTGGGGTTTGGTAGGAATTCGGTGAACTAAAGGATATGAAAAGAGTTATGCAAATGAGAGACATCATGATGAGTTATTTGCTGGGGAACTTGGATCCCAGGCCTCAGGTTCTCTTGTTAAACTGCTAAAGCACATGCTTTACCCAAATGACAGTCACGTTGCCAGCCTTGGTCATTCACAAAGCAGCCGACAGTACTTCGCAGTGGGTGAGCTTGCCTGCTGGTTCCCTGTGTTTCCAGAGGTAGCTGGCACCTTTGCACAGAAGATTCCTGGGAACCAAGAGGGTGTCCTCTGCTTCTTTACATACCAAATGTTGGGTACATAGTTGACATGTAGAATAGAATTAGAGCGGGAAGGAGCCTCAAATTCAAAGGTTCCATGGTAGACCACCATTTACGGCCACAGTTCCACCCTGGTGCCTACGCCCTTTGCAATGTGGCTTTACCATGCTCCCAAGAGGTGGAGCCTAATTTCTCACCCTTTGAATTTGGATGGGCCTCATGATCTGGGTTGGCCAATAGAATACTTTGGTTTTAAGGCTAGGATCAAGAGACCTTATAGCTTATGCCTTTACCCTCTTATGTGACTGTCCCGAGATGCAATGAAGAAATTTGGTATAGCCTATTGGAGGAGGAGAGGCCCCTGGAGAGGAACCAAGGCTTCCTGGCTGACCACCAGACCAATGGCCTGACACATAGGTGAGGCCATGTTGGACCTTACATTCCAGCTGAGCACAGGTGCTGGAATGGGCCCAGAAGACACCAGACAAGGAACCACCCAGCCTATCCATAGAAACAAGAATAAACCCTGGTTGTCTAAGTTTTGGGGTGGCTTGTTATACAGCACAACCCAACTGAAGAGGAAGGACTTACCCAAGGTCTTGGAGCAAGGCAGAGACCAAGTCTGACTGTGCCAGGTATCCCAGCTGCCCCTGGAGCCCTTCCCACCACACTGTCCGGCAACCGCTTGATCAGCCCCACCTGATGTGTACATGCGCTTGTGTGTGGGGGGCAGGGCGGAGTTTAACCAGATGGGCCCTACCCATCTCCCCAGAGGTACAAAGGGCTGGCTGACATCCACGCAGGGCTCTCTTGTCCATCACATCTAGGGAGGGAGCTTTGGTTCATCCATTCTACAGATGATGAAGCCGAGGCCAAGCTGGTGGGCAGCCTGTTGACAGCCACGCAGCTGGAAAGCAGCAGAGCTCTGACTCGAACCCGCTCAAACCTCTGAGGCCCACACAGGACCCTCCCCATTGGCTCCCAGGAAGAAGGGCAGGTGAAGAAGTTCCCTCCAAGGGTCAGTGTCTCAGAAAGGGGCACACACACACACAGCACGCATACACGTGCATACAGACCATGCACACAGGCATGCATAGCACACACACGCCCGATACGCACATGCATACCACACACAGACACACTCACATCGCGTTGGTCTCTCTTCTCAGCCTCCATCTTCAACCAGCCTACCCCAATGGACCATATACTTTATTAAAAATATATAGTTACAAACTCCATTGTCAATCTGGGCTGGGCCCGGGGGCTCGGAGGGATCACGGGGAGGAATGGCCCTTGTCCTGCTCCTTGGGGTCCCATCTCTGCACCCAAACCCAACACCATCCAGGGGCCAAGATGGCTGGCCTTGAGGGCCTCAAGGGACCAGCCAGCTGGGCAGGGGGAGGGGCTAGGCTTGATGGGCGGGGAGGGGACTGGGTGCACAGAGAGGGACCGCACCTCCTTGTCCTGCAGGTACGAATGGCAGAAGGTGGATTTGGTGCCTCCATTTCTCTTCATTTATAGATATTTACAAAAGAAAGTCATGAGCAACAGGCCACAGTCATGCAAAAGAAACGCACCCCCGCCCTCCCTCCCCCCGAACGAACCCCCTGCCCACCCCAGAACCCCATGATGCCCACCCCCCAGCAGTCCAGCCGCCTTCCCCAAGGTTCTGAGAACAAAGGGGGCACATCATTGAAGGGTCTGTGGGGAAAGGGTGGTGGGTCTGGGGTCCCCGAGCAGCCAGCAGGTAGGCACTGGGGAACGTGGGCTGATGAGACCGAGGGTTTCCTGGGCCCTTCCCAGGCCTGGGCTCTGGAGTCAGTAGGAAGGGGTCTCCAGCTTTAAAGCCCTCACCTCCCTCCAGAAGGTCCACGGAGCCAGGATCAGCTCTGTCCTGAGTGTGGAGGGGGTGTCCTGGCATCCCACCCCCGGCAGAGGCTCTTGCGGGAGGCGATGAGGGCGGGGCCCGGAGGTCAGATGGCCGACTCCCTGCGGTAGGAGACGTTGTCCAGTGGGAGGGTGGCTTGCATGCGCTCCAGATCCAGGTGGCTGCCGAACTCCAGCATTCGGATGATGCCCGCCTCCTCCTTGGAGCCCGCCTCCAAGCCCAGGCCGGCAGCCACAGCCGCCGCGGCCGCCGCCTCCTCCTCCATCTCCTCTTCCTCCTGGCTCATGAGGGCCAGCTCATTCTCGTAGCAGAAGGCACTGGGCGGGGGCGGGGGAGCAGGCAGCACGGTGATCTTGCTTTCCTGCAGTTCCCGGGCGGAGCAGCAGGGCGTGCCGGCCACCTCGTAGGTCTTGTGGAAGCGCGAGTAGTCCACCTTGTAGTGGCTCTTCTCCTCGAAGACCACGGGCTCAAAGCGGTGGCCCCACAGGATCTCGCTGGCCAGGTAGGAGCTGCGGGCCTGGGTGGTCATGGCGGTGGCCTCCACCATGCCCTCAAGGATGACCACAATCTCAAAGTCCTCAGACTCCAGCTCCTCCTTGCCCATGCCGTAGAGCGGGCTATCCTCATCGATCTCGTGGACGATGATGATGGGCGACACCAGGAAGATGCGGTCCAGGCCGATGTCGTAGCCCACGTTGAGGTCCCGCTGGTCCAGCGGCAGGTACTCGCCCTCCTGGGTCATGTAGGGCTTGATGAGCTGGGCCCGCACGTGGGCCTCCACGATGTGGCTCTTGCGCAGGTTGCCCACGCGCCACATTAGGCAGAGCTTGCCGTCGCGCACCGAGATGACCGCGTGGTGGCTGAACAGCAGCGTCTGTGCCCGCTTCTTGGGCCTCGCCATCTTGGCCATGATGGTGCCGATCATGAAGGAGTCGATGACGCAGCCCACGATGGACTGGACCACCACGGCGATGACCGCCAGGGGGCACTCCTCCGTCACGCACCGGAACCCGTAGCCGATGGTCGTCTGGGTCTCCACGGAGAACAGGAAGGCACCCAAGAAGCCGTTCACGTGCATGATGCACGGCTTGGGGGTCACCGGAGCTGCCCCGCTGCTGCCCGCTGGGGACCCCCCTGTGGCCACTGCTGGGCCAGCCTCCAGGTCACCGTGGAAGAAGGCGATGCACCAAAAGAGGAGGCCGAAAAAGAGCCAGGAGACGAGGAACGCTGCGGAAAAGATCATGAGCATGTAGCGCCAACGCGTGTCCACGCAGGTGGTGAAGATGTCCGCCATGTAGCGCTGCGACTTGTTGCTCAGGTTGGCGAAGTAGACGTTGCATTGGCCGTTCTTCTTGACGAAGCGGTTGCGGCGTTTCCGCCGGGGCACGTGGGCCTGCCCGTTGCGGCTGTGCCCGTGCATGTCCTGAAGCCGGCGTGGTCACCTGGGAAGACGCAGGGCCTGGGGAGCGGGGAGAAGCCAGACGTGTGTGAGACGCGGGGAGAGCAAGTTGCTGTCGCAGGAGCAGCCTCTCCCGGGGCCCCAGGGAACCCAGGCTCCGGTGGCCAGGCACCCGCCCAAGGACGCTCAGAAGGGGCAGGGCCTGGGCTAGCACCCAAGGCCTCCTCTGTCCCAGCGAGCAGAGCGTGACAGTGAAGGTGGGTCTGATGAAGGGAGAGAGTGGCATGGCCTGAGCGGGCGCCCCCACGGCCGGCCCAGCCCCAGGACTGGGGTTTGCCAGACCAGAAGCCAAGGCCACCAGGATCCAGGTCTCAGTCTCAGCCCCTCACGCTACCTGCTCTACCCCTTCTTGGCCAGCTGTTCCACGAGTTTCCTGATGACCATCTTGACTCCATCCTCCCACCGCTTGTCCCACCTGCCCTGAGCAGAGGGAGCGCTGAGTGCTGTGGCCCCCACTCACCTCCCTGGGTTAAGTCTCTGTCTTTTTGGGTCTTTCTGGGGCTGGATGTTCTGTGCTATCCAATATGGCAGCCACTGGCCACCTGTGGCTCTTTACATTTACTTAAAATTAAGTAAAAATTTGACTCACTTCCCCAGCTGCACTACCTTACTGGACAGAGCTGATAGAGAACACGTCGATCACTACAGAAAGTCCTGGGCAGCGCTGGGACCTGCAGCCCCACCTCAGTTCTTGTCCCGTCCCCAAAGTTGTTGGGAGCAGCTGCGGGTGAAGACACCGATGGTGGTCAAGATGGAGGAAGGGGGAGCCCTGAGCTTTGGCTCCTGTGTAGGCATCACTGTTCCTATGTCACAGGTAACGGAACAGGGACTCAGAGAGCAGAAGTGACTGCCCAAGGCCACACAGCTGATAAGTAGGGCCAAGTCCAGGTGTGTCTAACTCTTCAGCCCCCCGGGGAACTGTCAACATCAACGAGTTCATGGTGCGGGACCCAGAGTTGGGGAGGCTGACACACCCACTGCCTAGCTGTGTCACCTTCAGACACCTCATTTCAACTCTCTGAGCCTCACTTTCCTCGTCTGCAAAATGGGGATCGAAACCCTACCTCACAGGACCCCAGGAGACAGTAGCTGCTCAGTCAGAGCCAGCCGCCCTCCTGCCTTCCTGCCGGCTTCCCAGGGGCAGAGGAAGCTGGTGAGAGGCAGGGTTCGGCTGTCAGCGTCCCCAGCTGTTTCAGCGGAGGCGGCCCCTCACCCCACCGGGTGGCGGGTGCACCAGCTGGGCCCAAGGAGGGCGGACCCTCCTTCTACCCCTCCCTTCACTGGGGCCCCAAGAGGGAGATGGTGCTGCCCAGGGCCCCAGCGGCTGGCAGGGCCGGGCCTGGGCCCAGGCTCTCGGCAACATGTTGGCCCGGAATTATATAAGGCTGGAAGTTTCTATTTTCTGTTCTATTCTTCTTCCTGATCTAATTGTGCATCTGTGGCAATGTTTATACACTTCCCGTTCAGGACAACTCGGTTGCCGCAGCAACTGGTGCGCGCCAACGCTGTAATTTAGAGATCAACAGCTTCGGAGTCTGCCTCTTCCAGGGAGAAACGCCCTCTCTCAGCCCAGAGAGAGTGAGCCCTGCCCCCCTCCTCCCCCGCCGTCACCCCAGCCCGACTCTGGGTTCTTCTCCCTTCCCCCTCGTCACAGGAGCTCCCTGGGTCCCACGGTCCTGGATGGAAGTCCGAGATCCACCGGGCAACTTGGTCGAGTTATTTGATTGCTCTGAACCTCAGTTTCCTCATCTGGAAAATGAGATCAGTGAGACCCGTCACTCATAAGACCTAACACGGGATGCGAGCACGTGACACTGGCCTTCAGGGGTCCTAACATTACCCGGGCCTCCCGGGTCCTCTCTGCCGCCTGCTCGGAGTCTCAACAGCCAGGTTGTCAGGTGCGCCTTCTAGGCTTGGAACAGCCTTTGAGGTCTTTCGACACTAAACACCTCCAGCTCTGCTCTGTCCTCTTGTCCCGAGTGCCTCCATTAACGCCACAGAAGGGACCAGAGCCAGACGGAACGGAAGGTCCCTGATTTCAAAGCCCTCGTTTTACATCCGAGGTCAAGGAAGTCCAGAGGTGGGACGAACTTGCTAAGGGTCCCAGAGCAAAGCGGGGCTGGGCCCTGGTCTCCTCACTCTCGCTCCAGAGCTCCTGGAGGAAGGTCAAGGTGCTCCGGGGAAGAGAGGCTTCCTCCCTGGGGGTGGGGTGGGCCTTGGGCCTAGGGGAAGAGAGGGGATGGCCTGGCCCCAGCAGACCTCGGATCTACAGGCTGTGGCTCTGCAGGAGAGAGGCAGAGGGGACAAAGTGCGGTGACCTGGCCCTTGATACACGAGAACACTGAGGCCCGGAGAGGATGAGGGCTCCGCTGAGGCCCGGAGAGGATGAGGGCTCCGCTCAAGGCCAGGGGACCCCTGGTTCTCTGCACAATGAGGGGTTCATCTTGTGCTGCAGGAGAGGGTTCTTCACGGGGCTCCTGCTCTTTAGGAGGGCTCCTGGGGTGAGGGGGTAAGGGAGACCACCCCCCATGGCCAGAGGCTGTCGGTTCTCCCCTCACCAGCACTGCTCACTCCTCTCCATTCCTGAGAGGAAGTGACGGGAGTCTCAGCCAAGTCCCACGCCCCAGGGTTGGCCCTGAGGCTCCACACATCCCCACCCCCCACTCACATCCCCACACTCACATCCCTAATTCAGTACTCGCCCCTCAGCCCTGCCCTTCCATCACCCCAGCCCCCAGCATCATCCACCACACCCCAGCCCGACGGGGACACAGCTTACGCCCAACGCCTGTACCTCCTCTCCCAGTCACCGCAACGCTTCTGAGCCCCTGCTCTGTGCCCGGTCCTGTGCCCGCCCCGGGCCACGGGGAAAGCTGCCCCCAGGCACAGGAGCTCCCCCCCAGACCCAGCACCCTCCACCACGGAGGACCGCGTGTGTGCCCGCCCCCTAAACGCCCCCTAAAGCCCCTCATCTGCGGTGACCTGCTCAAATAATCAAACAGTCCCGTCAGCACAGACTCTGTGGCAGAAACGAGAAGTTCACCTGCCAGGGCTCGGGCTGGCCGCGCCATGCGCGACCAAAAAGTGAAAAGTAGGAAGCTCAGGTTTACCTTCCCTTATTTGCCACACGGGGCTTCCTGGCGAAGGCACAAGGGCCTGAGAGAAAAATACAAAAGGGACGGGGCGCAGATGGCAGAGGAGGGGTGAGAGGCCTTGCCAATTTGGCACCAGCCCCCTCCGAATGTATGTTCAGAGAGCCCTGACTGGTTAGGTGCCTGTATCACGTCTCTGTAAACCCCACTTTTCTGGAAGGCGGGGAGCTGGTCTACCCGCTGGCAGTGGAGGCGCTGGGAGGCCAGGCCCCTCTCACTACCTTACTAGGTGACCTCAAGCAAGTCCTTCCCATCCAGCCTGGGTGCTCGCTCCGGTTGACGTCCTTTATTCTAGGTTAGCAGCCTGGGACTCCTTTCATGGTAAACACTCTTTCTTTTCAAAAACGATGGGGATGGGAGATGCTTTTTAGAAACTGACTGTCCTTTCTTGGCAAAGTGAAGGATTAACAATGCTGTGCCAGTTACCAAATCTTTAAAAAAGTTTTTTACTGCGCTGTGAACGTCCAAAGTCTGGAGTCCCTAGTCCAGACTTCACTGGACAACTAGGGATATTGGGTCAGAGAGCAGGGACGTGGCACGGTGCGTCAGCAGCTGGCCTCAGGGAGGCAGTGAAGGTGACCAGCGGGGCTGTCAACTTTCTGGTGCCGTCACTATGCTGCCCCTTCCTGAGGCGTTCGGGAGGCCCAGAGACTCTGCCCGCCAGGGGTCAGAGGAGGTAGAAAGAAGACCCTGCTCCTGTCACCTCTTACGTTTTCCCTCTGATTTTATGACACTGAACACCCCCCTCCTGGCCCACAACTCCCTTCGCCAAAGAAAAGCTGATGGCAGATTCCAGCAGCTCTGGCAAACATCCCTGTGCACGCCCAGTGCCACCGCGGGAGATGCAGTGGCAGCTGCAGGTGACAGCAGCAGTGGTGTTCCTGAGACATCATCGAGACACTGGGCAGGCTCAGCCCTCGCCCAGCCCTAGAGGGCAGGAGGGGGCAGAAGCCCACAGCAGGGGGCACGTAGCCAGCCTGCAGGTCCCGTATGCATCTCGGTTGCTATTGGGTGGGACAGTAGGGGAGGTGAAGTGACTTTCCTGAGGTCACACAGCTCAGCTGTGGGGCCCTGCTGAACCGGCCTCCTCCTCCGTGGCTGCTCTCAGGGAAGAACCCTGTAGCACAGCCCGGTCTAGCTCACTGAAGCGTCACTGCAACCCTGTGTTTATTTAACAAGTGTTTATTAAGCACCTACCACAGCACAAGCAGGGTTATTATTTCTCTTCCCAGTTGCAGAAGCGCGGACTCGGGTGGGGGTGGGGTGGGGATTCAGGATGCGGATGGGGGTTCACACAGCAGAAGTGGCAACGCTGGGATTCCCGTTCGGTTCTGCCTGGCTCCGGGTCCCTGATTCACCCTGTCCCAGCCTCTGGCCTCAGGCTCCCTTCACCTCTCATAATGCCATGTTCAGCTGAATCCCCCTGTGCCTTTCCCCAGGCCCCTAGGCCTAGACCTTTGTCCTCTGAAGCCTTCCCCCGCTACACTGCCAGGTGTCGACCCCGCCTCCTCTGAGCCCTGTGGTCCTCACTATCTATCTGCACCCCTAGACTTCTTTTCCATTTTATGGAAAAAAAAAACGTGCTAGTTGAACCCCCGTGTTTGAGGTGGCGAGACCTGATTCTCAGTCTCAGCTCTGTCGCCTCCTAATACGTCCTCTTTGGACCTCAGTTGCCTCATCCGCAAAATGAGATGATGAAAATGGTATCCGCCTCACCAGGCCATTGTTGAAGCAAACATGGTAACAATTCCATAAGAGACACATTGCCTGGGGGTTCAACAGGCAGGTAAAATGTGCAGACTATGACAAAGATGATGGTGACACACGCACGCTGGACTGGGAGTCAGGAAACTCAACTTCCGGTCTGGTTCTACCACCAACTGCTCCAGCCAGGTGCTCCTTCTCTCCATCAGCAAAATAGGGGGCCATCATTGCTCCCCGGTAGGAGAGTTGGGAAGATGTAATGAAACTAGGCGCCCAGCACAGAGTCTGAAATAAGGCGGGTGATCCAGAGGGCGTGCCTGGGTCCGATCAGCCCCACCCATCCCTGTGCCCCTCGAGTCTGAAAGGGGAGGCTGACTCTCCTACCACAGGGAGCAGGCACAGGGGGTGGCTGAAGGGCGAACTCCATGCCCCCAGGAGGGGTCCCTGGGGAAGTGGGAGGAATTCACGCCATTGTTCCATTTCCCAGCTCTGGAGGAACACAGAACCTGCCCCCTACTCCAGCTCTGAGGGAGCTCGCTCAGGCCTGGTCTGGGTGCGGGTCCTTTCAGCTCTAACACCCAGGTTTTGCTGGGGGAGGAAAAGGGCTCAAGGACCAGGCAGCTGAGCTGCGCTCCTCAAAGAGTAAAAGGGAGCTAACGATGGATCTAGCCATGGGGGAAATTGTGACAAGGTGTCACCTCTCGCCCACGACCCTCTGCAGACCCCTGTCCTGCTTGGACCCTGAGGGGTCTGACTCCAGCCTCTCTTGAACGTTGAGAGCCTATATCTTTCCCTTCCCGGTGCAGTGCAGCGGCTCCCACTGTGGAGACTGTACCACTTTCCAGCTGTGCGACCTTGGGCATGTTACTTAACCTCTCTGGTCCCTGCACTCCTCATCTTTAAGGAGGACTAATAATAGTCCTTACCTCATAAGATTGTAATGAGGAATAAATGGGACCGTGCCCATCTTGGGCCCAGCACAGAGTAAGTGATCGATAAGCAGTCCAAGGCTAAACCATCCTTTCCTTGATCTCCTCCTCTGAAACTGAGAAGCAGTGCCCAGAGCCCACCCTGCACCCCATCATGTGACCAGTCTGTTCCAACCCCAGCACTAGGGAGCAGATGAGTAAGAGAAGCAGGTTAGAGTCTCGCACAGCTGGGCTGGAAGCAGGTTCGGTCCTGCCAAGCTCCAGCAGGTTCCTGGACCTCTCTGAACCTCAGTGTCTTCCTCTGGGAAGGGACACAGTGATGCCTACCTTGCAGGGTGGTCGTGAGGACCAGACGCAGGTTGTCAATTGTCATAAAGGTGCAAGCCACACAGTGGGTGCTCAGCGCTGTTCCTCCCCCACACCTTCTTCCATTCCCTGAAATTCCACGGCACACCTAGCCCCTCCCCCACCGGGCAATGGATGTGACGTTGCAAAATCTACACCAAGCATTTAGCACGCACTTCCTCTGTGCCCGCACTGATCTGAGTGCTTTATGTGGATCAATTCCTGCCATCCTCACCGTGACCTCAGAGGAAGTTACCATTATCATGGCTACTTTAGAAGTCAAAAAACCAAGACACAGAGAAGTTCAGCAACTTGCCCAGGGTCACACAGCTCTTAAGTGGTAGAGACAGGATGCAGACTTGGGCAGTTGATACCAGAGCACATTTATTAGAAACTGCTCTCCTGCCTACAAGATATCCTGAAACATCACGTTTCTTCCATTTAGTAAACATGTATCAAGTCCTGCTGTGTGCCAGGTTCCGTCAAGTCAGTCTTATTGGAAAGAAAAAACTGAGTCACAGGGCAAGTTGGAACCAGGACCGGGGTCCCCGATTTCAGGTCCAGCCAAAGCCTAGACACACAGGTGACTCTGGGCTCCAAAGGGGTTCTAAGCAGTGTGGGGTGAACGGGCTCATCCCTCCAGCTCTGCACCCCATCTTTTCCTCCCAGCTGCTCATCTTGCAGGTGAACAGGCTTAGAAAGCAAGTTCCCCAGAATGCCCAGACAGGCCTTCTGGTCATGACCCCGTGGCAGGAGTTGGTAGCCGGAGGACCCAAGGCCCACTGCTCCAACCTGCAGGTGTGCCTTTTGCTAAAACGCTCACTCCTGGCCCCGGCCCTGACAGAGAACTCATCACCCCCACAGGAGCCCCTTCTATTGACCAAAGGGGATGCCCCTAACACCTGCGCCCCTCTTCCCTACTGGGATTTGAAGGCGAGAGTGGAGCCAGAAAGCTTCCCTTTTCCAGAACAATCTCAGTCTCTCACTGGCGGCGAGATTAAACCCCCCTCGGGATCTGCTCTCCTGCAGAGCCGTCCTCCAAAGTCGCTCCTTCAATGGCTATGCATTTGCACACTCGCTGCTGATCATACACAGGCCGTGGACCCTCCTTGCTTACGGGTCCGCTGGGGAGAGATGCTGACCACATGGAAGCATGTGCACGGGCGGGCAGTTGGCAACCGTGGTAAGTTGCCTGAGGGAAAAGTCTGGTGTGATGGGAGGGAGAAGATGAGGGGTTCTGGTTTGGCGGGGGTCCCCAAAGGCCTCTCTGAGAAAGTGACATTTAAACTGAGACCTGAATAATAAGTGGGAGTCAAGTCAGTCAGGAGAATTGTGTGTCTGTGGACAGGTGGGGTGTAGAACATTCCAGAAAGAGTTTGGTGTGTCCAGAGTCTACAGCAAAGCCAGGGGAAGCAACACAAATAAGAGTGAGAGATGCCCAGGTTGAGGCCCCAGAGGCAGGAGGTAGGAGGGGCTGTGGGATCCTCATGGCTATAGGAAATATGCAAGCAGGCCGTAGGATTTCACCTGGTTTGGTCTTTTAAATTTTCATGTGAAATCTTCAAGACAAATAGGAAGATGGAGCAACACAATAATAAACCCCTGTGTACCCGCCACCAGGCTTAAGAAAGAAAACATCCTCGACATGGTCCCAGTGGCACCTCGTCCAGCCTCGGAGGCCTCCACGGTCCCGGCGTGGCACACACACTGGGGTGAGGCGCATCGGATGCAGTCAAGCAGGAGGCTGGTGAGGGGACTCTCGTTGATGCCCCAGCAGGCAATGATGGTGACTTGGAGCTGCCAGGTGACAGTGAAGCTTGAGAGAAGTAAACAGATTTAGGACACATTCCGGACAAAACGCCATGGGGGTGAGGTGGGTGGGGCGTGGGGGTTGGGAAGAGGGGTGTCCGGGGTAGGTGGAATACTGTCAGAGGACCAGGTTTAAGGAGAGACACTTTCTAGTGGGCGGTGGCCTTGGAATGTCCAGATGGAGATGTCAGACCCTGATGTTTGGGTGGAGCTAGACCCATTAGATCTTTTTAAATTTTTTTTTTAAATTTTACCAAATGTATCAGGGTGACATCGGCGAATAACATGATATAGGTTTCAAGTGTCCAATTCAATAATACATCATCCGCACAGTACATGCTGTGTGCACCCCCCGTTAGATCTTAAACACCTGGATGATACTTGAAGCCAGGGGAGTGGATGAGATCACCTGGGGCAAGAATGCTGGTGAGAAGGCGAGAGGGCCCCGGAGCCAGCCCCAGGCACCTCCTACACGTGGGGGAGAACCTGGCACCAGACGAAGCTGAGCAGCAGAGAGGCAGCAGCAGGACGCAGCCCCGACACCAAGGAAGAGGGAGTTTTAGCAGAGCTGCCGACCTGGTCCTCCCAGCCCAGGCCACCCAGGCCAGCGGCCCCCCGCCCCCCACCACCAGAAAGGACAGAGACGCCCCATGGGCAGAGAAGAAGGAGAGGTGCTGGGGCCGGGTGATAGCTGCGGCGGGCCAGGGGCCAGAGCAGAGGTGACCTTCACATAGCCCACGACTGTCCTGCCCATTCCAGCACTCTGGTTGCGGGGAGGGGAGTGAAGATCACTGTCCACACCCACATCGCCTTGGCCTTGGCCTCTCAGCAAACAAGACTCCAGGAACTGGGGTACAGGGAGAGGGGCTCTCAGAGCTCTGGGAGCTGGGGACTGATGCCACTCACTCTCACTCCCACAGGGTTCCCCGGATTTACTGCTGGGCCCACAGTCTGCACCTAAGAAGAGGTGTAGGGAGGGGGTGGAATGGGGAAAGGGAGTCAGAGACAAGTTCCAGGCTCGCTCCCTCCCTTACTCTGGATGGCTCTGGGTGGCTTTGGAGAGCCACAGGATTGCCTGTGATACCTGTGTACGCTCCTGGGACCTTGGCCTGCTGACAGTCACATCCACCAGGAGCAAAGCGCCTTGTCTGCCCAGCCCAGCCTAGAAGCAGCCTGATGCCTGTCCCCAACCGGCTCGGCTCGCCACGCAGCCAGCAAAAAGGAGGCGGGAGCCCTGTAAGGAGCAATGTGGGTCTTTGAGACATGTTTTTAAGTGAAAAAAGGCAATAGTGATGAACACCGAGTATAGTAGCTACTGTTTGTGTGAAAAAGGAGAGAAAGAAATTTATAGATACACATATTTGCTTGTCTGTGCTTGTCTACGGATGGAGACCCAGGAAGCTGGTGACACTGGCTGTCTTCGGGGAGGGGAAGCAGGTGGCTGGGGATAGGGTGGGAGGAAGAATTCTCACTGTATTCTCGTTGTGTCTTTTTAATTTTAGAAACATATGAATGTATTACCTACAGAAAAAAGACACACAGAAAGTTTTAAAATTAGTGTGTACATATGTGTATTTTTCTGAGAAGGACCATAGCGCTCATAAGGTCCTCAAAAGGGACCGTGATCCCCGAAAGCTTGAAAACACTTCCCTTAGGCGCTGTGCGGCCGTGGGAATCGCATTCATAAAATGTGGAGGAAGAACATTCACTTCATAGGCATGTGGCGAAGGACAGTGACGTCGAAGGGTAAGGGTTTATAAAACGCCAAGCGCAGGAGCCCTTCTTGAAGGGGATGATTTAATGTCACCACCCATGCTCCCCGCAGCCCCCTCCAGGGCCCCTCGGAGCCCATCGTCCTCCCAGCAGCTCTGAGGAAGGCCCTGGCTGGCCCTTGTCTTCCTCTGTGCGTCCTCCAGGCCTGAGGGGCCCTCTCCGTTTGCCCTGTCCCTCTCCCTCCTCCAGCTTCCACGTGCACACGCTGTGCGGTGCCCAGGCTCACCTGGGCTGAAAATACCACCTGGCCCCTGTCGCCCTCCTAAGCAGCCGCAAGCAGATTCAGCTCCTGCTCCTGGTGTCTGCTGGATGCCTAAGAGGCATCGCCATCTCAGCATCACCGAGACTGACCACTCGCCCTCCCCTGCCTTCTCCATCTCAGCCAGTGACCTCCCAGGGGGCCTAGACACCTGGATGTCCTCCTTCAACCCTCCCCAAAGCCGCTGTCATAATGGTGGTATTAATAACCAACATTTAGTGTTTGCTGTGGGCCAAGTCCTGGCCATTCCTTCGATCCTCACGACACCCCGGAAGTGGGTGCTGTTATCTCTGCCGGGGGTTCAGGAACTTCCCCAGGCAAGTGAACCCCCAAGACTGGGACCTGGCCCCTGGCCCGACCCTCAATCCATCCAGCCTGCAGAGTGCTCCCTGCTCCGAGCCACATTGCTTCTGGACAACTCCGCAGCCTCCTCCCTGCACCCCGCTGCCTCCTCTCCCTCTGCAGTCCCATCGCCACTGGCTGAGGACCCACGTCCCTCCTAGGCTTAAAGTTCTCAAGGCTTTCCTGCCCTCTCTGACCTCAGCTTCTCCACTCCCACCCCCACCCCCAGCCACGCAGGCCTGTCTCTTGAACACACCAAGGTTATTCCCATCTCTGGTTCTTTATACTGGCTGTCCCTCCAAGACTCTACTGTTCACATCTTCCTACCATTCTGGTTTGATTCAAAGGCTGCCTCCTCCAAGAGGCCCCCCAGGCATTCTCCCTCTGTGTCCTGACTGCCTCACAGCATTTATCCCATTCAAACTGATTTCTTTTGCAGTCTCCTTACATGTGGGGACCTTGAATCTCTGCCTCACCCCTGAACTCTAGATGCTTAATAAACATCTGACGACTGACAAAGAAACAAGATAATTTCGGCCCATCATAATTCCCATAAAAGACCTAAGCAGGGTGATGTGACAGAACGTGACCAAGGAGGAGCTATTTTTGTCACCGTAGTCAGGGAGAACCTCTCAACAAAGGTGGCCTCTGAGTGGAGACCAGAAGGAGACCTTCCGTGACACTGGAGTGGGGGCAGAATGACTGAGGCCTCAGGCTTCTGCCTGACCCTCCCACAGAGCACTGGCCTCTCTGAAGGTGTCCCTCAGGTGTCCTCCCGGGGTGGCGAGCAGGGCATCCTGGCTTCACGCCCAGGCTCCTAGGCCCAAAAGAGAAGCTCCAAGGACTGGCTGGGGGGATGTGCAGGGCCTAGCAGGAAAAGATGCGGCCGACAGGCCTTAGGAGGGCCAGACACAGCCCTGGGAACACTCCCACCCCAACACTCCAGCTCATCCACAGCCATGAGTGACTGTTGCTATTGGAATCCCTACTACGCATTTCTGACCATCTGCCCAGCTGGCTCCTAAGGCCAGAGACTCTCAGACTCTATTCATTCATTCGTTCATTCATTCATCACCCTAAACATATGCTGAGCTGCGGCAGCATCTGCCCTCCTGCCTGGTGTGTCTCCAACACAGCGCAGAGCCCTGCTTCCATGGGCGCTCTAGAAATCATTATGGAATGCATGAACATTTATTGAACACCTACTATGTGCCAGGGAAAGACAAGTAAGATACGGCCCTGTTTTGATAAGCTCTGAGTCTAAGCATCTGAGAAGAGACAAAGGGTCTGCACAGCCAGAGGGCTTACAGAGAAAGTCCCCAGGAAGATGGGGACAAGCAGGGAGCACAAAGACAGAGCAGGGCTGGGCTGGGCAGAGAGGGGACCTGGGCCCAGGGGTGGGGTGGTTGTCCCTGAGGCTTGGGGCCTAGAGCTAAGTGGGCTGCTGAGCAAGGGGAAGGGAGGTCTGAGGACAGAAACGTGACATCCTGGAATTCTCAGCACTTTTGGTTTTAGAAACCATGCATCCTGGAGAAAGGGAATCTGCAAACCTGAACCTCTCGGTGACACCCCCGGGGTTTCCATATGGGGTAGTAGCTTTCAGACTTTTTGATCAAGACCCAGAGTAAACACAAACATTGCATATTGCTACTCATTATATATGTTTTAAAAACTGAAAAGAAAGCATCACAAAACAATACTTATCCTCATTACACGTAAAGTGCTTGCCATTTTCTTTTTTCTTTTGTTTTTAAAATATAAGTTGTGAACTCACTAAATCAATTTCACGAACACTGATGGCTCAGGACCTGAATGCAGTTTGAAAACTGACGTGCGGGGTGCTCAGGAGCTGTGAGCAGGTTGAAATGGGGACCTCGGTCTTGTCTGGAAGCTGTCACTGACCGCGCTTGGGCCATAGGCTTCTGGGAGGCACAACCACCGGGCAGTTGTTGGAGGTCGTGGAATACTTGGAACAGGCTGTTAGACCCTTAAGGTCACAGGACTGCTGTGCTGTGGCCCAAACAATGGGGACTCTGGGTTCTGGGTCCAAGCCCTTCCCCTGGCCCTGTGTTAAAACCCCCTGCTGCTCCCTAACAATTGCTACTCAGTAGCTGCTTACACACCTCCTGGGACAGGGAGCTCACCCCCCTTCCTCAGGCAGCCCACTAGAGTGTAGGGAGTGAGGCTCCGCCATGCTATCGGTGCAGCTGTTCCTCCCTGCAAGGCTGCCTGTCCATTCCCCTCTCTGTCTCTTGGCCTGTTGTCTCGGGGGCCAGGGCCAGCTCCAACACGAAGCCATGGCCTACTCTGTACCCCATCTGGTTCCCTCTCTTTCCTGTTGCCTGGCTCCTGCCCATGTCTGGGGTACAGCCCTGGAGCCCAGCCAGAGAGAGGCTCTTTCCAAGGTCAGGTGGCCTCAGGATCTGCAGCTGCACGGCCTGGCACTGGCATTCAGCCAGCCCTACCCCCACCCCAGCAGGTCGGGAGGTCTGCAAGGTTACAGGGGCCGGACTTAGCATACAGATCGGGTGCTGACATTCAAAAGAGCCACAGAAGTGGGATCTGAAGGTGATGGCTGGTGAGTGTGGGGGCTGGAGGCCTGGGAATCCGCCAGGAGTTGCCACTGAGTGGTTGGACCACACAGGAGCTCATGTCAACGACAGGCCATGCTATACTCACAGGCTCGTGAGACCTTCCCAGCAAACCCAGCAGATGCAGAGGCACAAGCCCATCCTTATAGGGAAGGAGAGGGAGGCCCAGAGAGGTGAAAAGGCTGCCCAAGACCATATAGCCACTCAGGGGTAGAGCTGGAATTGAACCCAAATCTTCTGTTCCCCATCTATAGGCCTCAACTGGGACTCCTGAGGGTGGAGGAAATGAACCTTGGGGAGTGAGGGGGAGAAAGGGGGAAGGGGCCACCCCTCCTGGGAGGAACAGGCTGGGTCCCTCGGGCCCCAGAGTGCAGAGCTAAGGCCAAAGTGGGATACAGGTATCAACTAGCAGAACTTTCTAGAGACAAGTGGGCTACCCCAGGGGATGGTGAGCTTCCCATCAAGAGGGTTTCAGAGGGCTCTGATCCCCATGTGTCAGAGCGACACAGCCCCTCTGTATCCCATGTCACTCATAGCCAGGGCCCCTCTAGCTCTGTGCCTGCCACCACCCCCTCCCCATGGCTTCATGAAGTTCCTGAATCACTGACCCCCATTCCATCTGTCCCCAGGCTGAGTGGCATTTTAACTCTCACAGGGCAGAGGGGACCTGGACTTCTCAGGCATACAGCGGGAGAGGAGAGGCTCCTGCAGGGGGCTCGGGTGGGGGTTGGGAGAGGAGCTGCAGGGTGAGCTGGCGGGGAGACCTCGCTGAGTAGTCCCAGAGGTTGCACTGTGAAACCTGGTGCCAACTCTGTCACCAAGTCAAGGCTGGCAAAGTCCCCTTCCCAGGCTTCAATCTCCCCCTCGGTAAAGTGGGCTCAGCCCCTCACAGTGCATGCGCCCCCTCCTCCCTGGCCTGGCAGAGTTCCCCTCCCATCCTAGCAACCCAGGTAGAGGTCCCAGCACAGACAGGTCAACACAAGGAAAAAGCCAGGCACATCTCCGCATTGCCACAGGTTGTCCCTGTTTCACAGAGGAGCAAAGAGAGGTTCCCACGGGGACAGTGACCTGGTCAAGGTCGTTTGGGATAAGCAAGTGGCTGAGCCAGGATTCGTTCCCAGGCCTGCCTGACTCGGGCAGCATCTCTCAGTCAGCTGTGACAAGGGGCTGCTGCCCCTTCCCCTTGCTCCAGCCTGGGGATTCGCTCAGGAGAAGGGGTCCATGAGACCTAGCGTTTCCCTTCCTGCCTCAAACCCCATAGTTACAGGGAATGTAGGAGAGAGAGGGAGAGAGAGAGAGAAAGAGAGAGACAGACAGACAGACAGCCGGCAGCCCTGGTGGTGGGAGGCAGAAGAGTCGGGAGGAGCCCTAGGTTCCAGTCCAGCCCCAGCTCTGCCATCATTGCCACGTGACAAATCACCGTGGTCTCTGGGCTCAGTTGCTCCATCTCCCACCAGAGTGCTGGAGAAAGAGTAGAAACAGGAACAGACCCGGGCCTCTGGGTAAAGCTGGGGAGGATTTTCTTCATTGTCCTAGGCCCCGGGGGTGCCTCTGACCAATCACACTCCCAATGTGCTGCCCTGTCTCCCCTCTGCCTTTCTGGAGGCCCCGCACTGGGCCCACCTGAGTAGCCCTAGACCAAAACTCCCAGCTGACAGTCACCATGACAACGCCTTCTCCCTACACAGCTCCGGCTGGGGTCTGGAACACCGAGGCCCACCTTTCTCAGTCACCCCTCTCCTTGACCTGTCAATGCCCCTCACAGGCACCTCACCTTCCCCTGCCCACTGAGGATGCTCCAGCTGCTGACACCAGGGCTGGAAAATGACTGGCCAGGTAGCCACAGGGAAGAGGGGGACACTGGCAGGGAGAGAAAGGGGAGTCTCCCTCCTCCAGGAGGCCAAATAGAGGGCCCCGGAATGGCTGGAACTAGGTGGACGACCCCTCGCTTTTTGCTGAGCCTCGGTGTTCTCATCTGAAAAGTGGGAGCGATGGTCCTCACAGGGTGGCAGAGGATTTAGTGAAACCACGAATGTAAAGCTCAGCTCAGAGCCTGGCACGAGGGGCTCGTCCCCACTCTGCAGCAGGACCCTTGAGAAAACCTCTGTCACCCCAGCCACCAAGCAATAGCATCCTCTATCTGAGCAGCTCACGCGTGTGAGAGAGCATGTGAGTGTGCAAGTGTGAGTGTGTGTGCACACGGCTGTGTGTGTGTGTGTGCTGGGAGGTGAGAAACGGGGATGCAAAGGGAGGAGACCGGAGCACGCCCCAGCATTCCTCCCTCCCATTGGCGGGGCCTGTGTGGCCTGAAGGAAACAGTGGTCTGAGAATCAGGCAAAACCCATCAGTTTCCATCTAGTCCCAGCCGCTTTCTACTTGTGTCCAGCCAGCCGCTCCCCTGGTGGACCTCAGTTTCCTCTTCTGTACGAGGAGGGAATCGCTGAGGCCCCACGTCTTCAGGTTTGCCACAGGGACCAGAGAGCAGGCCACACAAGGGCAGAACTGGCCCAGGCGTTTGGGAGTCGGGG
This sequence comes from Eidolon dupreanum, assembly GCA_028627145.1. Classification (NCBI taxonomy): domain Eukaryota; kingdom Metazoa; phylum Chordata; class Mammalia; order Chiroptera; family Pteropodidae; genus Eidolon; species Eidolon dupreanum. The sequence continues at coordinate 4,889,572 of CM053503.1, read as the reverse complement.
GCCGAGAGCCAGAGCAAGCTGGAGCGGGAGCCCACCCTGCCCCCTGACGCTGCACCCCGCCCACCACCCCGTGAGCCCGGGTGCGCGCCGGCGGGAGCGCGCGTGTGTGACTCAAGGTCTATTCATAGCTGAGCTCCACCAGCTGCAGCGTCACAAGCAGAGGGGCCTCAGCCCATATTATTATTTCAATTACCATCTGAATTAAAAGTTTGAGCAGTGATCAGCCCACGTAGCGAGGAGAAGAGGGAGCAGGAGAAAAATAAAGATGAAAAGGAGAAGAAGGGCTGGGCCCGGAGATCCCCCCACACCCCAAGGAGGGCTGAGTCGCTGAGGAGGCTTAAAGGTTACGCCAGCCCCCAGGGTTCCTGCCTGTCCCTCGCCCAGGGCCCAAGGTCCTCGTGGGGATGGGAGGAGCACTTTTGGATGACAACCCAACGGCAGCTACTTTGTGGAAATAGCTCATGAAATCCAGATTCCTGGTCACACGATGGGCATGCGTACGCCAGGCTCAGAGAGGGTGAGACACTGGCCTAAGGTCACACAAGAACCACACCCAAGGCTGCTGGCTCCAGAACCCTCTCTTGTCAGGCAAGTTCCACCCACAGTTTCCCCTGACTTCTCAGGCTGTATGACACTGACATTTGCGGGTGGCGCTGGCGCAGGACCAGGGAGGACAGGGCAGATGTGGAGCGGCTGACCCTGCTGGTTGCTCTCCCTGTTCTGAAGGCTGACTCCCCGACCCACAGTACCAGCCTGGAGTCAGCACTCTCTCAGCTGGCTGCCAAACCAGCCAGCAGTCTGCACCCCCAACCTTGGCCCTCATGCCACCATTGGTCCACAAGCCCCTCCTGTGTAGGGGACAGAGTCCTAGCCCAAATCTAACTCTCTAGGTTCCTTTGGGCAGGTCATTCTCTGTCTCTGAGCCTCAATCTTACCATTTATAGAATGAGTTTTTCCCTTGGGTGCGTGACGATATCTATGCCTTTGGAATTGAGCCCCCCAGAGGGTCCTTGAGGGGGTGTCATGCTGTGAGGGCAACAGACTGTCAACCCATGGCCCACGGGAGGAACATTTTCCACTCTTCCCAAAGAAGTCTACGGAACAGTCCCTGAGAATCAGACTGGCCCGGACTAAATCCAGGCTCCTCCATTTTCCTGCTGTGTGACCTTGGGCAAATCACATAGACTCTCTGAGCCACGGCTCCCGCATCTGTAACACTGGTACATCAATTCGACATTGTGGGATTGCTGGGAGGATTAAATGAGAAGGGATTTGCAAAAGCTTTCAGCTCAATGCCTGGTGACAACGTGAGCTTCTTTGCTGGGAAACAGGTAAGTGATGGGAGCTGCTTCCCAGCTCCTCCCAGGGGGTATTAAAGACTCCTGGGATTTTGGAGGTGGGATGTCATTCAACCTCATCCAGGAAGCAGGAGTCACCGGGTCAGGATCTTTGACAAACAGACACTCATCTGGCTCTGCTTGAATGGCTCTGGGAAGGGGATTGAGGAGCTCACTTTTTCACAAAGCATCCACAGATGTTCCCCATCTTTCTCCACCTCCAGGAATTTTCTAGAGGGGCCAAAATCTTCCAGCTTAACCCCAGCTCCAGCCTGTTCCTGCCTGGGACTACCTGAAACTGGCTTCTAAATGAGGCTGAAAAGGAGATTCTCAAACAGACCAAACGAGGGATGGAATTAATGTCCCTAGATGGTGGGGATGGGGCCAGAGAGCTGGAAGGGAGGCGGGAGAGGGCCAAGGTGAGGACTGGGAGCTCAAAGCTCCTGGGTCCTGTCCAGGCTTGCCACCTTGTTCCATAGGGGGTGTTCTTCTGTCTGTCTACTTCCAGGCAGGGCTAGGAGCCAAGAATCCTGGGTTCAGGCCATTCTCCTTCCTTTGCCCCCAAACTATCACTGTGACCTTGGCAGTAGGACAGGGTCTACTTCCCTCTCTGAGCCTCAAATTTCTACTTTTGTAAAATGAGGGCACCAAACCAGTGATTTAAGCTCTAAGTCCTCTGTTTGAATTGAGACACATTGTCCTACTGCCCTGCCCCAACTAGTGGCCAGTGGGCCCACCCCCATCTCCGGCCCAGTATGCCATGGGGCCCCTGAGTGTCTGTGGTTTCAGGACCAGAGACCCCTTCTCTTCTCCTGTCCCCCTCTCTCACATTTAGTACCTTTTAAGTTCCATCATTCCCCATTTCACAGGTGAGGAGGTGGAGGCATGAGGAGGTTAAGTCACTTGCTCAAGGTCACAGAAAGCCATTTAAAATTCAAGACTCCTCCTCTATGCCCAGGAGAGCAGCAGGACTCAAGGGCATCTTTTTGTCAGGAGAGTCACCGAGATCTTGAGAGGCCAACTGTTCTCTATACAGATGTCGACTCTGCACGGGGTAGAGGTGAGAGGCTGCCCAAGGTCACTCAGAAGGCAAGGCAATGACAGACTGGGGTCCTGAACGCAGGCTACCTGCCTCCCGGGCCCCACCTAGCCAGGGGGAGAGCAACATGGCCTGACCTCCTGCCCCAGGCCCCGGAATCTCCCCAAGATTGGAGCACTTGTCCTGCCTCTGGGCCCTGCTAGGCCACTCCCAGAAGTCCCTAACACCTGGGTCTGAGGCCAAACGAGTGAGCAGGAAGACAGGAAAGAAAGTTGAGGGTTGGCCGCTGTCCCTTGTCCCTTGGCCCTCTGTCCCTCCCTCTCCTCTCCGCGTGCAGGGGGAGCTGTGGTGATGTAATGCACTCGGCTTTGGTCCTAGTGCCAATCTCAGAAGAGAGACGACAGATTGCGTGAGCCAAATTTGGCATCCTAGGGGGAGAGGCATGAAAAGTGGAGATGTGGAGGAGAGGAGCGAGGAGCCTGGGGAGGTGCGGAGAAGCCCCCCTGGCCAGCAGACCCCAGAGGCACCTGCCCTCCTTCCACTCCGGTCCCCACCTCCTCCCCGGACCACCTGGCTTTGCAGCCTCCCCTCCTCACTCGAGAGGCCGGCCAGCTCTGATGTTGCCAGTCCTGCACCCCCCCAACCCCCACAACACACCGTTCCAGCTCCATTTCCCATCGCCGCTAGTCTCCTGGTTACCATGTTGCTGGTTGTCATGTCGCTTACATGTCCTCGTGACTCAGTGGTCCCCGCAGAGGGGCCCCCTCCTCCTCACTTCCCCCTCAGCTCTCGCCCCCGCCTCCCCCAGATCCACATTAAGAACCGACCCGCCCTGTAAGCCTACACTGTTCCTCCTCCCCTTCCCTCTTTTCCTAAGCGAAGAAATCTTTTCACAACATCTCCTGGAGCCACTTCATTCCCTGTTCCATAAATGTCTGTTAAAATCCTACTACGCTCCAGGCTTGTGCAAGCGGCTTTCAGAGACCTGGCATAGTCTGCGAATCACTCAGCAACCCAGTGAAGTCGGTACCATCATCCCCATTCTCCAGTTGAAGAAACTGAGGCTTGGAGTGGTCAAGCCAGCTACCCAAGGTCACCCAGCAGAAACACAAGGCCAGCTCTGTCTGTTCCCGGTCACCCCTAAGGCTTTTTCTGAATGAGGAGCTTCCTTTTCAAGAGTAACCCAAGGATTCCTGAGGCATAGCTGTGGAGCCCTGGATCTCCTGCTTTAATTCCTGGACACTCCTCTTTTTGGTCTACCCTCCCCATTATCCGTGCATTGTCCCAAAGGTAAAAGAGTCCTTACCCCATCTGCCCAGCACTTTCCCCAGACTGTAAACAGTCCTCAGCTCACTTGAGCCTGGAAGGGGGGTGCTTGGAGGTCAGTGGGGCAGGAAGAGGTGTCCTCATTCCACAGATATGGAAACTGAGGGTCAGGGAGCAAGTGACTTGTCCAGGGTGCTCGTTCCTCAGCCAGCTAAGCTGATTTCTAGAAGCCTGAATGGAGCATATATAAGGCCCACTGTCCAGTGTGGAAAACCCTAGAAACAGCTTCCCCTCCCACTAGAGAACAGTCGAATGTTCTGGGCTCAGCCCTCCAGCTCAATGGCCGGCGGCCTTTGCTCCTGCCAGTTTGCCCTCCAGCCTTTATTCCACTGCCCTCTGCCCTTTGCTCCCCTCATCACAGGCCAAGCCAGGGTCACAGTGTGGCTCTCGGGGCCCCCCAAATCCTGGCAACAGCCCCCAAAAGTCTTGAAGCTCTGGAGGTCATGGGACTGGATGTGGGGGAGAAGCAGAATAGACATTGTACACACACATGCACACACGTGCACGCACACAGGGTCCGGCTCCTCTCTGGGCCTTGCTTTATGGCCATTGGCCTCCCTCCGCTCCCTGTCCCCTCGACCTGCTGCTTGAATTCCTACAGCTCCGGAGGCCCTCACTTGCCAGCTTGGCCAGGCTGGCCTGTCTCCAGTCCCTCCACCACACTCCTGCCTGCCATCTCCTTGCATTCTCCCCAGCCCCGTCCTGGAATCTGAGCACTGGGGCAGGTCTGAGGTTGATGCTGGTGGGGGGACTCTGGGCACGTTGCAGGGGAAGTTTTCCTGCTTGGGGTGCATCCAGACCTCTCTTTCCTTGGGGGTCCTCTCTCTGGGGAGAGAAAAGCAGTCTGTGCCTCTCCCCACAGCCTGTCTCACTGTGAGATGTGAAGTGCCTCATTTAGTGCGTCCCTGTCCTCTTGCCCTGGAGTTGCCTGGCCCAAAGTAGGAGCTCAAGACATGAGAAGTGGGATTTTGCTCTCCGTCAGATAGCAGGGCCATTTGCAAACGGGCTGCAGTTGGGGAGGTGGAAAAGAGGGCCCCCCCATTTTTGCCACAAGTCACCTGCCTTGAAGCTCCCCTGACAACTGGGGGTGGGTGGAGGCAGGGAAAGGTCGCGGCCAGGGCAAGAGGTTAAGGCTAGTTCCACCCACCTCTCCTCACTCCTGGCATCACCCTAGACCTCTCCGCTCCTGACTGACAGGCACAGACAGAGCTGGCCAGCTCCTAGGAAGTCGCGGGAACCGGGTCAGGGATAAGTGCTAAGCGGGAGGGGCCCAGGCGGCCGGCCCAGGACACACAGACACGCAGGAGGCCAGACAGACAAATGGACAGCGCCGGCGGTGGGCGCGCGCCCAGCTTACCGCGGGGCAGAGGTCCGACGAGTGTCCGGGAGGCGGTGAGCTGGCGCTACATCCCACGGCACGGGCGGGCGGGCGGCTTCCGCGCGGAGGGTGGTCAGGTCGCCCCCTCGTCGCGACCCCCGCGGCCCGGCCGCGCCCCCCTCCCCAGCTGCCGGTGGGTCTGTCCGTGGGTCTCCGGGTGCCCGCGCCTCCGCGCCGTCCCGCGCTGCTCCCCGCCGGCCGCCCAACTTTCAGCGCTGGCCCGCGCCGCGCCCTCGGCGCCGCCTGGGTGTCAGCATCGTCGGGCCCCGGGCCCTGGCTCAGAGCACGGGGCTCCGGGGGCCCATGGCGCTCGCCGCCTGCGCTCGCGCCCCCCGCCCCCGCCGCAGGCGCCTTGCCCCCGCCGCCCCCCGCTGTTCTCTCGTTGTCACTGGGCACTGTCCTCCGCCCTGCGCTCCGCGCCCGGCCCGGTGGCGCTCGCCTCCGGCCCCGAGACCCCTCGGCGGGCCAGCCCCAGCGCCGCCGCCGCCTCCCACGCTGGCCGCCCGGGTCTCCGCCGCTCTCCTGCCTCCGTCCCCCCGCCTGTCCCTGCTGCCTCCCTGGCGCTCGCCGTGTCTCCCCGCGGGGTCTCCGTCTCCGTCTCGGTCGCCCTCCCAGTCCCCCCCTTGCCTCCCTCAGCCTCTGCCCTCTGTCTCCCCTGCGCGTCTCGATCTGTCTCTCGCCCGGCCCCTGCCCTCTGTCACTCTCTCCCTCGCACTCTCGGCGCGGTCCCCGCTGTCTCGGACCCAGGCCCCCGCCGCTGCCTCGTCCCCGGCTTGCCCGGGAGCCCGAGCTCCCGCCGCCCGCGGCGCGCCGAGAACTCCCAACTCCCCGCACGCCGCCCCGCTTTGCGAGACTTTCGCCCCTCCTCGCACGTGACCCGCGGCGCCCCGCTGCGGAGGCCGCGCCCCCCAGCCCCGGAGCCCCCGGCACCCGGCGGGGCCGGGCCCTGCCCCTTCCCCTCCCACTCGGCTGGACAGCAAACCCCCTCCCACCCGCCGCGCGAAGCAGGCGCAGGGGCTGGGGGGTGCGGGGGGCTCCTGCCACAGATCCTGTCCGGGTTTTTCTCCAGACTCCAGGAGCGCTCCTCCCAGAACCCATTCCGCGAAGCCGCTGCCGGGTTTTCTATCCCCCAGGGGCAGGTGGAGGGGGTTCCTCGTGCCGGGAAGGGAGTGGGTGCGAGAGGGTCCGTACTGAGACCGGTGGCTCTGGGCCACTCCCCTCATTGGTCTCCTTTTCCTCCACAAGTACCTGCACTCCTGTGCACCCCGCTCCGCAGACGGAGGTGGCCCGGCTGGAGGGACCCTCACAATCACCTGGGCAGCATCGCCCCTTTTTACAGAGTAGGAGACTAAGTACCAGAGGGTCACAAGCTTGCTCAAGGTCATCCAGAGGTGGCAGGGCCGGACCAAACCCCATTACTCCCCATTATATCCCCATTTCTCCAGTGTCTTTATTAAGGAGGATGGCGCCCTTCTCCTTCCTGCCCTGACTGGGCCCCAGATCTAGGCCCCACACTCTGGACTTTGGGGAGAAGACCCCAGCACCTTACAGCCTCTGGCGAGCCAGCCACTTCCGTAGCCATTCCGGGGCCTCACTCCAACTCTCTAAGGAAGCAGGCGGGAAAGTCCGCCTCCTCCAGGGAGATAGGATGAGCGAACACCTGCAGTTAGACAGCCAGAAGAACTTCCTGAGGAGCCTGGACATCTCAGACTAGCCCCAGTTAAGAGAGGGAGAGACTGAGGCACCCTGAAGTCGAATTGTGAACTGATTGAATATTAAATCGTCTCTGGCTCCTTCAAGCTGTTCCCCCCAAGATGTGACTGGCACGGGAACCACAACGATGGACCACCATGATCGCTTCCCATCCCCAGAGACCCTCTCCACCTGGAAGGATTGATTCAGTCCCAACTCCTCTGTGTGATGCACAGCCAGGCCCACCTTACCCCACACCCTATGTGCCCACACAGACACCCTGATTCCCGTAGATTCCAGAACACACCAGATGCTTCCACAACTCTCTGCCTTTGCACACACATGCTGTTCTTCCTGCCTGAAATGCCCTTCCTCCTTCTCTGCCCAGAGAATTCCTGCTGTTCTCCAAGTCCAGCATCCACGCTGCCTCTCCTGGGAAGGCCTCCCGATGCCCCCGGCAGAAATCATTCATCATGCACTTACTCATTCATCCAGCACTGGACACAAGTTTGGTTCTCGTTAAATGGGCTTGGAAGTCAGACCAACCTCAGATCAAAAGCACTTAGGAGCTGCATGACCTCGAGCAAATTTTTTATTTCACCTGTCTGTAAAATGGGGACCTCAACAGTCCCTCCCCTCACAGGGGCAAGTGAGGTAGATGCACAAGAATGTACCGTTCATAGTAGGTGCTCAATAAATGTGACCATCCATCCCTTCTCAGTCTTCCCTTCACCACTGTGCAGACCTTTATAGCACGTGTCCCATCCTATGCTCACCTCCCTCATTACCTGGCTGTGCCCTGCAGGCAGGCAACCAGGGCTGAAGTTCTGTTGCATGAATCTTGGTGTGTGTACGGGTGGGGGAACTCAAGCCATCTGGATGCTGGCTCAGCAGCAGATGTGTACCTGGTACCTATCACACCTTTCTATGGATTGAGAGTGGGAAGATGCAGGTGAGGCAACTGACCTGTAGTCTCTTCATTTGGCCAGAGGCCTGGCCTAGTGACGGCCCTGGGAGTATGGGGTGCAGGAGGAGGAAAAGCAGGAAGGAGGGGGGAGATGGAGACAGGGGTGTCTATAGATCCAGAACTTCTGTTCCTGTGAGATCAGACCTGAGGCTAGGTCACTGGGCACAAGTTTAAGGGGGGGGGGGGGACTAGAGGGCAGTGGCTGCTGGGACAGGGGAGGGCAAAGCCTGGTGGCTGTGGCAGGGGTTGAGAAGAAACATATGATGGTGGTCACCTTGCTGGGCCTGGAGCTGCAGCCTGGGGCCCCCATTGCTCATCTTTTGTAAGGAGGGTCCTGTGGAGGCTGAGGGTAGATTGGGAGGAGGTGGGGAGAGGTGACAAGGGCAGCCACAGGCAGAGAGAAGTCCATGGATCCCAGGAAAGGGTCTCTTCTCCACTACCCAACACTCGTGCGACTCTGGGCAGCTCACCTCTCCTCTTTGGGCCTCCATTTCCTCATATGTAAGGTGAGGAGGATCAAAGACTAAAAGAGGAATTCGCCATCGTCCATCCCATGTTTGAGTAGCTGTAGTAGGGCTGGGTGGGGAGGAGGGAGAGGGATATGGGGGGGGAAGGTTTGGCTGTCAGACCTTGGGTGACTCTGGACAGGTTGCTTGTCCTCTCTGGATTATAGAGGGTCATCTAACACAGAAGCACCCCTGGTTGGTGTGAGGGGACCAAGCACCCTTTGAGCACACACCCTTAGCCCAGCACTATTCTAGGCCTTCACCAACACTTACCAGAACTCTATGACACAGGCACTTGTTACTGATGGGGAAACTAAGACACGGTCTTATCATTACCAGTGGCGTGGCTTGGGTGGCCAACTCTTTGTAAGGGTGAGACTTGCTCTGAAGTTTGATGAGGAAAAATGGTAAAACCTTTGTCTGTTTGTGGCCAGCACTTCCTGCCCGTTCTCCATTCTCCTTATTTGAGCCTCACGACAACTCTGTGAGGTAGACTATGGCAACCCCTTGATCATGGATGAGGAAACCACACTGAGACAAGGAGAGAGGAAGTGCCCTGCCCAGGGTCACTCAGGAAGTAAGCACCTGTCTGAGCCAGGATCTGAACTGGCCCTTAGCTTCTGGGGAAAGGTCATTCCAGGCCGGGGGAGTATTCAATAACAGGCTCACTCTGAGAGCCCAGTCAGACCTCTCTGGTCCCACAGAAGCCCTGAGAACATGCACAGAGGGCTGGGAGGGCTGGAGGGCAGGGACATTTGGGCCAGGCAAGCAGGAAAGCTGGGGAAGGAAGTGAAAGGGCCACTTCACCAGTGCCGGAGTCACAGAGTCCAGAGGTTTTTGGCCTAGAGAGTTCCTTAAAGTCCAGCCAGCTCATTCTGCAGATTTGACCAACTGAGGCAGCCCAGCTCCTAAGATTAGAAATCAGACCAGGACACAGCTGGCCTGTCTCAGAAGTCTATAAAGTCTGAGCAGCCCTGAGGCATGAAGACTAGAGGTAGAGAAAGCAGCTTTGGAGGTCCAGAGGGCCAGGACCCATCCAGCAGGCTGTGCCCTGGGGATGGAGGACTGTAAGGGTCTCTCCCACCCTCTGCTCCCACCCTCGCCCACCCCCCAGTACTCAGTAGTCACCAGGGTGGAATATTTTAGCACCTATAGAAAAACCGCCACAGACGGCCTGTGGCAGCTGTTGCTAAGGAGACGCTCCCAAAATAGCCCCCCTCCGCCAACCTTTCCCGCTGCTGCTCCTGCTGTGGGGAGGGGAGGAGGGTGACACACGAGCCTTGGCCCCAGGTTCACCCGCCCACCCTTTGCCCCTGGTGCCTGTACCAGCCAAAGACCTGGGCAGCCACAGGTCTGCAGAGGGGGCAGGAGCCACAGTCCTCAGCTCGGGGAAGAAGGTCACCCAGATGAGGGGAGACAGGGGAGAAAAGAAACCAGCACCCAAGACCCCCAGCGCACTCCCACATGTGCACAATCACAGCCCTCAAAGTCTTACACATCCACTGTGGAAACCACAAGCACAAAACCACAAATGCCCATCTAGATATGCATATATATACACCATCAAACACGCAAATAGATGCACGGGTAAACACATATGCCACCAATGCACAACACACACCTGCAAGCACATACCACACAGCCATAAATATACACATTTACATACACATATGCAAATATGCGCCCCAAGTACACACACACACACCACAACATATGCATTCCTGGCACATGTATACACACACACTAATGTATATGCAGTCTCATAACACACGAACACACAACTGTGAAAACGTGCCCAGCATGTGGTGCTCGAAGGCCTTTAAGTGGTACAACCCACGGGCTTGGTCCAGGGGTCATCGCCTGGGACCTCCAGACATCCCACTTAGTAGGGAATCTCTGCCATCCATCCAGCCACAGGATGGAAGGTTAGGAGGAGGTGTACAGGAGGGTGGGGTGGAGGGTGGTGTCTCAATGAACCCCTATAAGTGGTCGCCTGGGGACCAAAGGATCACTGGCACCCAGGAGACCCGCCTTGGAAACTGGAAAGTGAGGGGAGGGAACTCTCACCTGCAGACTGGAAGCCTCTGGGCATGAAGAGTTCTGAGCCCCAGGTTCACTGTGCAAGCTGGTTGACAATGTGGCTGCAGTTGGGGCTGGGATGACAATGAGGGCAAGAAGGCAATAGGGTAAGAACAGTGATGGTCCTTGACACGCGCAAAGCGCTTTACAGTTTATAAACCACTCGTTATTTCACACGCTTGGGGAGAGCTACACTGAGTGGCGTTGTCCCCATCTCTGCGACCCAGACAGAAGAGGGCATTTGAAGACCACACAGAGAGTTACCAGCAGAGCTGGAACCGGAGCGCGAGGAGGCGCCGGCACCCAGCCCTCCGTGCCTTCCACTTGGCTGCGCTGAACAAGCTGGAAAGCAAGCCGTCAGGGTGCGGGCTTGGCTTTGCCCCTGATTCGCCCTGTGATATTGGCAGCCAAGCCCTCCATCGCCCCACCTGGAAAGCTGAGAGTGAATCCCAGGGCTGTGTTCAGGCAGCAGTTTGAGGCCATAGCGGGAGCTGGGGAGTAGCGCCTGCTGGCTACCCTCGAATGCCCGCGCAAGGACGAAGGGCGCGGAGTCGCTCCCCTCCGCACTTAGCCAGCCGCTTCCTCTCTCCAGCCTCGCTTCATGGCTCCGGTTCATTAATCCGGTCTCCGAGTCGTCGCTGGCGCCTCGTCACTCGGGAGACGCGACGAGCGGCTTGCGGTTGCCTTGGGAACCTCGCCGGGGCCCAGGCGCGCGGCGCACGACTTCAGGCGCAGGGCGCTGGGCTCTGGGCCTGCGCTGCGCGCCGAGAGTGGCATTTGGAATCTCTGAGAGACACCTGTCGCCAGCGGCGAGGCACGGAGACGTCGCGGCTAGGGTTGTGTTTTTCTTTTTCTTTGAATTAAGGTGTAACTTAATACATACGTCTTGAGAGTGCATCTCGATAGATTTTACATACGCATAAAACCCGCGTAAACCACCGCTCTGATCAAGATACAGAACACTTCCAGCGCCCCAGAAGGTTTCTTCCGGTCGAGAGGTTATTTTTAATTGTCTTTTTTGCACTTCTCCGGGAATAAACTGGCGAGGGAATGATCGCTTTCCAAGGACACAGAATTTCCGTGTCTTCTCCCGTCTCTGCTTTGCGAGGCCCTCCTTGGGCCTCAGTGTCCTGTAAGGGGAGCGTATGTCTCGTGGTTCACTCCTTGCAAAGCGCTTTAGATACCTAGCGAACTTTCCCTATGAAGTCAGTCCTACTTAGTCTATACCCAGGCTGCTGATGAGAACACCATGCCTTGGAGAGACTGAATAAATTGCCTAAATGCGGATAGCTCGTTCGTGGTGGAGCTTGAGACTCCAAGAGAGGTCTGTCTGACCTTGACGTTAATCTTTTTTTCGCTTTCTCCCCACCATCCCCGGTCGTTCGCCTCTTTTGAAGAGCAGTACAAATCAAATGCCCTGGGAGAGCGGGTCGGATCGTATCTCTGCGTCGTTGCGCATGTAGTTCCTGCTTGGGACTCTACTCTCTTCCCCCAGGTTTTGTCCTTGCGTCAAGCTCCAACTCATCCTTCAAAACCCACCAGGGCATCCTCTGAAGCCTTCCTAACTGCAATCCTCCCTCACAACTCCCCCCTTCCCGCCCGCGCCCCCCCCCCCCCAGCACAGGGTAAGGCTCTCCCCTCTGCTCCAAATGCACAGGCACCTGCCTCCCGCAGAGCGCGCGCCCGAGGGCTTCTCAAGGCTGCGTCTAAGTTCAGCCTGAAAGGCGCCCAGCGCCCAGCTGTTCTTCAATAACTGTGCTTGGAACTGAAAGTGGAGAAGACGCTTTGGAACCATTGTTTCCCGCTCTGTAAGAATGGGGCCCGCAGTGGCCCTGCCGCATGTCACTCAAAAGATAGATATTGAGTCGGGGGAAAGAGCTTTGAGAACACCTGGGGTCGAACCGCAGGCAAAGGCTATCCTCAGCCCACCTAGACTCCATTAGGGAATAGGCTCGTCAGCTCCTCCGGCGCCAGACCCGGGGTCCGGGCTGGGGCGGGTGAGGAGCGTCCACTCGCAGAGTCCAGAAGCAGCCATGGTGAACCCTAGAGGGCCCGAAGGGAACCCCAGAAGTCCGGGCCCAAGCTCCGCCTTCCTTCCAGGTGCGCCTGCCCGGCCGCGAGGAGCGCAGATTAAGTCGTGGAGTGTCCTGGGGGTGGCGGCTTTCAGCATACATCCACACTCTGCTTCCACACGGAGTTGGAGGCAGTTGGCAGGATATTCAATGCAGCAGTGAAACATGCTAAAGGGCTAGGACCAGAAGGAAAAAATATCATATATACCTTTTCTTCCCCCCGCTTTAACTGAACAACTCCTCCATTCTCTCTCTGGTAAATCTGACTTTAAACATACATTTTGCTCTGTTAATGAGGAAAAAAGACTCATTGCCCTTTGAGCCCAAGGAAGTTCCCCTTTGGCTTCTCTTCCATCGCATTCCTACAGCAGAGGCATTTCCGGTGTCAGGAAAATGAGGTACGGGAAGAGAGAGACGGGCTCAGGTCTGGCATCAGGGACAGAGAGTGTCTGATTCTGCAGGTGGCCAGTGTGCTGGCATGGGCTAGGACCAAGGGCTTTAAATGAGTAGGATTCTCCCACTTCACCTGGAGGAAGAGGGAGTGCTTGAAAAATATTCCATCTTGAAGATGGGGTAGATATGAAAAAGGCAGGGCTGATTACTAAGGATGGAGTGGTAGAACTTTGGGGAGAGGAGGTCTACGTGACCTGGGGGGAGCGAGAAATAAGTTTGAGCCTCTATTTCTTCATCTGTAAAATGGGGGAGATGAGATCCCTGCCTTGAGACTTAAGGAGTATCAGTTTCATAGGGAAGACTAGATACAAGGAGGGCCAAGTAACCAGTCAACAATACTCCTATCTTCATTATCTCTTTTAACAGATGTGAAAGCCGAGGCCCAGAGAGAGGACATGGAGGGCTCAAAGCCACTGTGGCCACGACAAGATCTTGGCCCTGGGGCCACCCAGCCTGGGCTCTTTCCCCTCCACCACTATGGTGGTCACTCCTTGGACCTCCCCTGGCCTTGGCCAGTTCCCTTGTGGCACCCCTGGAGAAACAGGGAAGAGGGGGATTCTAGCCTTGTTCCAGGGCCCCCTGACAGTTGGAGTTGCTTCTCAGGAGGACAGATGTTTTACCAAATGGCAAATGTCTGTGCTTTTCCCTGGCTTGGGGAGGAGGTGGGCGCTGAGAAGGAGATGCCAGCTGGTTGGGCAGAGAGAACCACAGCCACACCTGAGGTATTTAAATAGCCACCGCCTTCTCTGGGCATCAGCTGGAAGGGAGGCATCTGGGCAGGGTCCGGTGGGGGAGCAGGGAACAGAACCACCCATTCAGAACCTGTCACAGCCCCAGGATGAGTGCCTGACTCCTCCTTCGAGAGGGCCCTGGAACATGCATCTCACCTCCCATGGCCTTAATAGCCATCCCCTGCAAAGTGAGGATTTAAAGCCTGATTGGAGGGTGCTTGTTGAGGCTGAACAGAGAGAATCTGACTAACGTGTCTGACCCCCGCGTGGCACCCAGTAGATGTTCACTACTTGATGACTGTTGTCATCCAAACGTCTGTGCCAGGGCAGGAGTCCCCACTGCAGCATCCCTGACAAATGGGCACCCACCCCCTGCTCAACCACCTCTCGTGACAGGAAGCTCATCACTTCCTATGACAACCCACAGTGAAATGTAATGAGTTAATTGCATGAACCCTGAAGTCAGACTGTGTGTTGGAATCCAGGCTTTACTATTTAGTATCTGTGTGACCTTAAGCAAAGTACTTAGCCTCTCTGTGCCTCAGTTTCCCCAATGTATAATGGGAATAACAATCCTACCTCCCTTGTAGTGTTGGTTAGATCAGTGCCTCTCAAGATTTCTGTGCACACGAATCACCCAGGGGTCTGTTTAACCGATTTTCATTCAGCAGGTCTGGGGTGGGGCCCGGGATTCTTCGTTCCCAGAATACAGTGCAGAAGCTACTGGTCCTTAGACCACATTTTGAGTCTCAAAGGACTGCCTTGCTCTGGAAGTCATAGCGACGAGGCCATGGAGGGTCAGTCAAGAGCAGAGGGGGGTGGGTGGGAGGAGGCTAGTAGTTTAGGAAGAGATGAAGGGCCCACATGAGAGAAGGAAAAAGCAGATGTGTGGTAAGAGCCCCTGGCTCATGCAGGCTACTCCTACAGACGCAGAGACGAAGGCCCAGAGAAGGCGGGTGACCTGCTCAGGTCACACAGCACTGGGAGGACTCCTGCCCAACCATGGTCCTTCACCCTTCACCAGGCTTGCCTCCCAGCCTGCGGGCCAACCCCGGTCCCCCAGGCCCTGGAGTCCCTCCTGGCCTGTGCTGTTTTACATCTTGTCGTATCAAGAAGAGGGAGACATTGGTGATGTCGGCCTCACTCCAAACCTGAGAGGCGTTGGGTAGGTAGCATTGCCCCCCTCCAAGAGGTTAGGTCAGGACAAGGTGGCTTTTCAAATAAACTTGGGTGGGGGGCATCAGGCTCCAGCTCTTCTCACCCCAGGGAGCCCAAGGAGGAGGCGTTCAAACCCCAGGATGATGATGACAGTAGCAGTGGGCCGCGGTGTATGGGGTGCTTCCAATGTGCTTGGCTCATGCCAGCACTGACGCGCAGAATTCCACGCTGGCACCGGTGTTATTAGCGGTGGGTACAGATGTCGGAACTGAGGCAGAGAGATGGAGCCCACTGGCTTGCCCAAGGTCACGTGCGGGAGGACCCCGGGTTGAGGAGGGGAGGCAGAGCTCGGACTCTGGGCAGCCACCTCTCCGGGCATCAGAGGTGCGGGACGTGGCAGGCCCCTCGCAGGCACAGAGCGGCGGGAGGCGGGCGGCGGGCCCAGGCCGGAAGCCCCCAGCCTGGCCAGGCCGCCCCGCCCGCCGGGAGCCGAGGCGCTGGGATGGGCCGGGGGCGGGACCTCGGGCGGCGGCGCTTCCTGGCTCCCCTGCGCTGTGGCCGGCCTGGCCACGTCACCGCCCGGCCGAGAGCTCGCTGGCAGAGCGGCGGCGCCCGGGCGGAGTGCGGGACCCACTCGCAGGCCAGGGACGCGGCCGCCCCTCGGCCGCCGCAAAGTTTCCAGGAGTTGCCTGCGCGCGCGCGCAGGACCGGCGGGCTGGAACATGAACGTGTTCCGTATCCTCGGCGACCTGAGCCACCTCCTGGCCATGATCTTGCTCCTGGGGAAGATCTGGAGGTCCAAGTGCTGCACCGGTGAGGGGCGCGCCCGGTGGGCGTGGGGGACCCCGGAGCGGGGTGGGGGTGGGAGGCTTCGCTGGGCCTCTGCTGACCAGCCTCATGTCCCCTGCCTGCAGGGCTTGAGGGAGATCTCCTGATGGTCTCTTCAGGGTGGGGACTTTGGCTTGGGGGTGACCAAAACAGTTTTTGCACAGCTCCGCTTCCAAAGAAAACATAAACTGGTACCATAATCAAAGAAGGAGGACCCTGTAGATTTTGGAGGGGGGATGGGCTTGCGCCTTCAACCACACCCCCCTTTATCCCTCCTCCCCATTGCCACTGCTAATTGGAAGAGGAGGGGGACCAGGCGGAGGTGACACCCTCTCCTCCTGCCAGTCATCCCCTTTGCTCCAGAAGAGCAGCGCCCTAGGCCCTTTGTTCGCTCTCCTCCCCCTCAGGCCCAGGGTGGGGGGCAGAGGAAGTGGGAACACGGTGGCCCCTAACTCTCAGTCTTCTCTTTCCTTCTCCCACCACTGCTGCCCCCTCGCAGACATCCCCCAAGGCTGGGCCCTCTTCCCTCTCCCGCCGGTGTGTGATGTGGCAGGAGAGGCCAAGCCCGGCCCAGGTGGGCATGGAGCTGCCCCTGAGCAGAAGCTGGGGGAGGGCAGGAGGGGTCCCTCTTTGTGCCCAGTAATCTGATTTCTCTGCTGGGGTTTTGGAGAAGTTTCAGGTCTGGACTGGTGGTGGCCAAACACACCCAGTGCATTAAGCGGCTTCCCAAGCCTCCTGCAGCCATGTTGTCTTCTGGTGTCCTTTGCGTTGGGGTGAGGGGATACAGAGATGAGCGCAGGCTCCTCTTGGGGGCCAAGGAGGCAGAGAGCCAACCCCTGAAGGCTTCATGGAGGGTGCATCTCTGTGCTGGGTCCTGGAGGATGGGCAGGGCGTGTCACCCAGGAAGGCTGTGCTGGGTGGAAGGTGCAAAAGCTCAAAGGTCACAGAGGTCAGGGCATGTTCCTGGGTTTGGGGGTGTTCGGGGAGGGAGATGAGTCTGGGCGGGAGGGTGGTCTAAATGTGACAGGGCCTTGTCTATCAAGCTAGAGAGCTGGGATTAGGGAGCCTTGGAAGGTTTGGGAGCAAGGGAGGGAGCTCAGAAAGGGACCTGAAGCATGACACTGAGGGACCAAGAGAGGAGGCAGAGAGCAGCGTGGAGGCCACCAGCCGGGGAGACTCAGCAGGAGTGAGGGATGAGCCCCGATGGGCGGGGCCATGCAGAGGGGGGCCCTCCTGAGCCTTGGTAAGGACGTGGATCTTTATTTTAAGAGCCTTTGGGAGCCACTTAAGAGCTTTAAGCAGAATTTTATTTCGCAAATAGCCCATTGGGAGAATTGGAATTGGGAGAAAGGTGGGCAGCAAGGAAGGACTTGGGAAGACCAATTGGGGGTCACTGGGGTGGGATGGCTGGGCTGAGTGAGGGCCACTAGAGTGGGAGCAGTGGAGCTGAGAAATGGGGAGGGGGGAGGGACAATGGGGAGAGAGACTCAAGGATGGCTCTTGGTTTTCTGGCTTGAGCATCGAGGGGATGGAGGTGGCATTTATGAAGGAGGGGAGACAGGACAAGGAGGGGGGTTCAAGAGGAGATGACAGGTTTGATCAGGCAAGGATATATAGGTCAGAACTTGGAGGAGAGTCTGGAGCAGGACTGTCCCTGGCATGTGGGACAAGATGGCAAAGGGCAGAGGGAGGAGAGAGGTTTAGGTGGCTAGGAGGACAGGAGCGGCCAGAGGAGGTGAGAGGCCAGCGGTGTGGACAGTGGTTCAGGATACATGGGGTTTCAGGACAGACAGAGTGCTCAGCCAGTCCTTGAGAGATTGGGTGAGTGAGGACAGGTTGGCCTGTGGATGCAGAAATGTGGGCGCATGCACGATGGGAGTGGTTTGGGGAAGTCTCCAGACTGGTGTAGGCTTGAGGGGACAAGAGAAAAGGGAGGCAGGTCATCTGCTCACCTCACTCTGGAACCACCTCCATGACATAACAGAAGTGGCCAGAAGGAGCCTGGGGAGCACGCTGGCTAAATGCAGCATCAATTCCTGGATTGGATCCTGGAATGGAAAAAGGGCATCAGTGGGAAAACTGGTGAAATGCGAATAAAGCCCGGAGTTTAGTCAGTAGTGCTGTACCCATGCTAATTCATTAGTCATGGTCGCTGTGCTGTGACTGCAGGATGTTAACGCTAGGAGAAGCCAGGGGCAGGGTACCTGGGGACGCCATGCTGCCTTCACAACTCTTCTCTACTTCTAAAATTATTACAAAATGAAAAGCTAAAAAAGAAAGAGGCCAAAGCAGGTGAGGAAATAGCATGGAAAGTATGACCCCAACTTTGTCACCTCAATGTAGCCGTACGTGTCATGTGTGCACACGTGTCATGTGTATGGATGGGCCAACGAATCTCTGGAAGGGTGCAGGTGGAGGCTTTGGGATTTAGGTGGCAGCTGCTTTCTCACATACAGCTTTAGGTATCGTCTGATTTTTGTTTTACAAAGAGTAAAAATAGTCACAACACATAACGTTTATTACTAGAAAAAACGGCTTTTTTAATCTTTAAAATTTAGAAAAATAGAATGCTCCCCTGGTCCCTTCTCTACCTGCTCTAGTCTCCCTGGCGAGTCAGTGAGTTGTTCTCCAAAACACAGAGCTTTGGAGTTTGTGGGTGGAGCTCTGGGGGTGGAGCAAAGAGAACCCTCGACCCCCGCCGCCCACCCTGCCGATCACACCACCCCTGACACCCTTTCCAGAGCAAGAACCAGGGCAGGCACACGGGGGGCCCTGGCTGCTCAGTGTTCAGTCTTTATTTGGAGACTGGGAGACAGATCACAGCCTAATGAGGGGAAGAGGCTCGAGTGATCCAATGGGAAGGGGTGTTTTCTGTCCCTCGGAGAGCTGCAGTGTCTGGACAGGGTATCGTCATTAAGGGCAATTAGACACTCTGGAGGCCTTTTCAGCTCAGGCTCCAGGGTCCTCAAGTGCATGTGGGCCTGGGAGTCTGTGTCTCATTGTCTCCTGTCCCCCTCTGGCCATAGGCATTTCTGGAAAGAGCCAGATCCTTTTCGCTCTCGTCTTCACCACCAGGTACCTCGACCTGTTCACTAACTTCATCTCCATCTACAACACAGTCATGAAGGTGAGGGGGACGGGCGGCCATGGTGGGGGGGTGCCTGCTGAGGACCACCACACTGTGAGACAGCACGCTTGGGAACTCAGGCAGACCTGGTGTGAGCCCTGGCTTTGCAGCTTAGCAGCTTAGCAGTCACGGGACCTGGGCTGGGGCAAGGCCTTGGGACTCTGTGTGCCTGTTTCCTCCCTGCAAAATGAAGATACTAATTTTTGTTGTAAAAATTTAAACGAGATCATAAAGGTAAATATACATATATTTTTTTACTGTCATATATTAAATATTTAATAAGGATTAGCTATTATAATGGTTAAAAAATAAGCAAAAAAAATCAAACATGGTTTTCTGAGCTTTCAAAGAACTTATTCAACTGTCCATCTGACAAATATTTATTGAACACCTACTGAGAGCCAAGTAGCTGAAGAAGACATGAGACTCCTCATGGACCCACATTCTGATTGGGGGGACAGATAATAAAACAAGAAAAACTGGCTAGGGTTAGGGATAGGCTATGCAAATCATCGAAACATTTGTTCTGGGCCTGTGTTAGGGGCTAGGGATGCAGATTCAATTAAATTAAAAAAAAAAATAGAGTCTATAATAGAGAACGAGTAGGGAGCTATTCAGGGAGTGTGATCAAGAAGGGCCTCTCTGTAGAGGTGACATGTAAGCCAAGATCTGAGTGACACAAGGAACCAACCGGCCATTGAGGAGCAGGGGAAGAATGTTCTAAGCAGAAGGAATAGTTGTTGCAAAGACCCTCAAGACAGGAAGGCCAGCGCAGCGGGAGCTCGGCGGGCGAAGGATGTCACTGGTGGTGGAGATGCTGACAGAGGCCGGGTGAGGGTCACATGGTCAGGTTAACAGTCTGGAGTTAATTTTGTGACAGGAAGCTGTTGCTCTGAAGCATGGCTGTTTTACAGGAGAAACCGAGCATCTCCCAGTTCTGCTCTCATGTCCCAGCCCCTGGTCAGTAATGGTTGGGTTATGTTGAAGTGAGGCATTTTCTGAGCTTTTAGCCAACCATCCTAGCTCTTTAAGGCAACATAGTTTGGTGGAAGGAGCCCAGGCTTCAGGGTAATAAAGTGGGATGTAACTGCCTGGATACTGATAACAGAAACTTAAACATTTTGAGTTATTTTGATAAGGGTTTATTTTTACTTCACTCATAATACAAACTTTGGGTGTGGGCAGTCCAGGTCTGGGCTGGCAGCTCCTTTTAACTTTCTACTCTGCGTACTGAATATGACCAGGACTCATGGGTGCATGACCTGTGCAGTTGTTCAGAAGGGCCCCATGCTTGATTCAATGTTCTGCTATTGCCATCTTGAAATTCCTTATTTTTGAATAAGAGGCCCTGCAGATTATATAGCTAGTCCTGAATGTGATATCTAGCCTCAAAGTTGCCTCAGAGTCACAAAATGGGTGCTAGAGCTCCTACCATCACATCATGTTATGGGCAGGAAGGACAGGGAAAGGGAGAAAGCAATAGGGTGCCTGCCAACTGAGTATGCCTTTTTTAAAGTTTTCTCCACACTACCCAGTAACTTCCATCTACATGTCACTGACCATCCTTATCTGCAAAGGAGGCTAGGAAAAGTTTTTAGTGGATTCAGTGTCTAATAGGAATCCTTTTTTTAAGGAACAAGGCTACATGGGGGGAATCCTACCTTTCTTGCAGGGCTATTATGAAGACAACATAAGATAATATATGTGAAGTACCCAATACCCAGAAGATAGTTAACCAAAGCAGTTTCTCCTCTCGGTATCAGAGATGTCCCTCTGGAATTCCAGGCATCTTATTCCTAGGATTAGTGGAAGGGAGGCTGCTATTACCTATTGGTGTTGAACTCAGTGTGAACTTCAATCTGAGATCCTGAAATCATTGTCTACTTAAATTCAACACGCAAGTAACAAATACCAGCTGCTTAGCTCATTCTCTGCCCGAGTGTGGCTTGGGCAGTCCTGGCAGGGACTGCAGACCCAGCTGTTGGCATGGCCAGATGAGGTCTAGGAAGCGCAAAGAGGTCAGTTTCCACATTTCTATGAGATGAAGAAGTTATCTCCACTTCAGACTCATTCCAGCATTTGTGCTGGCCCTAGGGATTCCGAAGTGGGCAAGACACAGACCCTGTTACAGGAATCGCCTCTCACAGGGGAGACAGACTGTCACCTTTACAGAATGTGATCATGGCAGCAGTGAATATTTTTACACAGGGCTGTTGGTAACACAGTATGTGTGGCTTGTTCTGGTGAGAAAAAGACTTCGAGGAAATAACTTAGTCTGAGTTTTTAAATACAAATAGTTCTTTAGGTCAGTGTAGTCCCAGATCGGCAACATCAGCGACATGGAGAAACTTGCTAGAAATTCAAATCCTCAGTCCCACTCAGACCTACTAAATCGATAACTATGGGGTAAGGAAGGGGCAGCCATCCACGTGAGTTTGATGCACATTCAAATATGAGAACCTCTGGCCTAAGAGGTTTGAGACATCAGATCATAAAATTATTTTATGCTGGTGTCATTAGAAAAAGAGCTTTTCTAAGGAGTAATTATTAAAGGATTCAAGGGAGGACAGTCCCTGTGGAAGAATGCTCACGTCATTGATACAGATCCAGGAAGTTGAGGTTTTAAAAGTGCCCTAGAATGCCACTGCTAAATCCTCCAACAAAGACCAGTCCTGGTTTTTTTTGCCTAACACTTTACAGTGAGGAGACACCTGGGTACCTTTGTCTTCGTGGTAGCATTGTCAGTCCCAATTAGAAGCACAGAGCTGCTAGCAAAGGGTCATTGGATTCAGGTTCTAGGCCACTGGATCTAGGAGAAATTGCAAACACATTTCACCTCTTTCACCTTAAAGCAGAGCATTAGCTCTTAGGTTCGGTAGGTGCCAATACAGGGGGACTTTGAAGCCCAGCAAATAGGCAGGGAAATGACTTCATCAATTGCCACGTTTCTCTCCCTTTTTAGGTGATTTTTCTCCTCTGTGCCTATGTCACAGTATACATGATCTATGGGAAATTTCGGAAAACATTTGACAGTGAGAATGACACGTTCCGCCTGGAGTTCCTTTTGGTCCCAGTCATTGGCCTCTCCTTCCTAGAAAACTATAACTTCACTCCCCTGGAGGTAAGGGACCCAGAGTACTAACTTTCAAAGGCAAACATGCTCCCTAACAGCCCGCCCTGCTAAGGTCTGGGCTTGCTTTCTTCTGCAACTCCTACTATTAGTTTAGAATAATTAGCAACTATCCATACTGTTCTACTCAAAAATGGGCACATCTAAATGTGATGTTCTTAACAAAGCAGGCATCACAGCCACACTTAATAAGGGCTGTTGAGACCAGGCTGAGATCTCAGTAGGTCTGGGCAACAACCATCTGGGGAGATTCTGATGCTGATGTTTATGGACTGTATTTTGAGAAACCATGGCCTCAAGGTGAGTTTATACAATAAAATTCTGCAACAATTCAAAATTATGTGCTATAGAAATGTTCATACTGTTGTGGAAAAAGCAATATGCTTGAATCTTTAAAAAACTTTTACAGAGAAAAGGGGTGGAATGATATACTATTAAAATACTAAAAATTATAAGAACATGATTTACTTTCTTGTATTCTCTCCAGTAAACATATTTTAGTAATTCTTTTAAAGAGATGAGCTCTTTCTTGATCAGCCTCCTCTGGCCACTTCTCTCCTTGGCTCAGATCCTCTGGACCTTTTCCATCTACCTGGAGTCAGTGGCCATCCTGCCCCAGCTCTTCATGATCAGCAAGACGGGAGAGGCCGAGACCATCACTACTCATTACCTGTTCTTTCTGGGGCTGTACCGGGCACTCTACCTGGCTAACTGGATCAGGCGGTACCAGACTGAGAATTTCTATGATCAAATTGCAGTGGTGTCTGGAGTGGTACAAACCATCTTCTACTGCGACTTCTTCTACTTGTATGTGACCAAAGGTAACTGCTGAGAGAAGTGCAGCTGGCACTGGCCAAAACAGATGTTCATCCACTCAGCATTTGAGGGGATAAGGAAGTGAGGGAGGCAACTCTTGGCCCCTCATTGTGCTTATTCTAATGGGAGATGACAAATATTTTTAGGAAACAGTGCCATGAAAAAAATAGACCTTATAGGATACTGTATGTACAGTGTAAAAACACTATAGGGAAGACAGCTGAGGTAACATAATAGGAAAAATATAGAAAACTATTTGAGAACAGCTCATGTACTTGCCTCAAGGCAAGAACTAGCTTGGTGTGATACGACAAAAAGTCTAGTGTGTTCAAAATACACGAACTTGGAGATACAGGTCCAGCAAGGTCCAACATATAGGGCCTCATACGCCAGGGTAAGGGGGTTTGCATTGTTTTGATTGCCAAGGGCTGCTATTGGAGAAATCGTTTTGAAAACCAATCCACCAGCTGCTATTTAAGGTAAAAAGCAGCTAAAGCCAGAAACTAGTTAATGGGGCAGTTAGTTGTCCAGGAAGATAATCAGTGTAAAAGGACATGGGCAAATCTCCTGGGAGTGGAGTTGAGGAACTGCCAAGTGCCTAAGGGGTAGTGATGCTGTCAGTCACTAAGACAGGGATCAGAGTCTGTAGTCAACTTGTGATGATGTTTCCCCCTCGGCTTTAACATCAGAATGCCTATGTGAACAGGGCATTAAAAATATTAAACTTATGAAGCTATAAAGGGGTTCCTTCATCAGTACGGTGAATTCTAATTTCATCTTTCCTTCTAGTCCTTAAAGGGAAGAAGTTAAGTCTTCCAATGCCAATTTGAAGGCCCTCAGAGACGTTCTGCCGCTCAAGGACAGACACAAAGCAAGCTATCTGAAATGTCCTACTGGGTGACTTATACATGACTCAGACCAAACATTAAAATTAAAGCCAGAAAAATGCTTAGTGTGGATTTCAGCAAAGCACTGACCATTCTATCTAGAAGACCTTCTCATCAATCTCTCTTACAGAGGTAATGAAAAAGGGGCAACTTTCTTGTTGCTTTGTGACTCAAATTTTTGCATTAAGACCAATCCCACCTCCCTTTCACATTTTTAGGTGCTAAGACGATTTCCAACATCCCCAACTTTGGTCTTGAAGCAAATAAAAATTATAAGAGGACTACCATTGGACCAGTCAGATTTGTAGCAATAAAAAGATCACAGCTTATTGTCAAGTGTTTTATTTATACCTACAAAAGAAAACAAGATGGTATCAAAAGGACAATTTACATACTAAGAATAGCAACATAGCTTTTAGCATCCTGTGCCTGAACATCACACACCTACAAATCTTTCAAGTCTTAATGCAACAGGAATGTGTTCAGAGACCAGCGAGGACATGAATAGAGAGCACTGATCCCAAGCAAAAGCCACCAACCTTTTAGATGAGAGAAGTCCACACATGAACTGTAAGGGACTGGGGAGAAGCGCCCCATAGCTCAATACT
>CM053503.1:4746302-4865338 GCA_028627145.1 Eidolon dupreanum | reverse complement strand
AAGGTGTCAAAGTTCTTACATGCATATATTTCAGCTTATGCTGACAACCTACCTGTGTTGCATATTCAACCAACTTTCAGAACCCCTCAGAAACAATCCTTTCTCTCTCTCTGAAGAATTTAAAAAGGAAAACAAAAACCTCAAGTATTTAGACATCTGTACCTTACAAACCAGTAAGCACTCTCAGGCCTTAGCCAAAGAATGCAGTGGAGCCTTCTTTCCCCCCTTCAGTACATTGTGAATAAGGAATACCGATGACAGCACTATAGTCTCATGCTAGGTACGGAAGAGGTTTCTGGGGCTGTCTGATCTTCCTGTCCTGTTACAGTAAATACAAGAGCAGAAGATTCTTTCTAGGCCTATCTGTTCCAAGCAGACTTGGTTACAGTTATCACTACGAAGGGGATGGACTCACCTACCTTTAGATGAAGGAAAAATAAAAGGACTTAGACCTTAGTCCTCTGTATAACTTTTAAGCACTACCTACCTGCAAAACTGAGTGCAAATGGACGCTGAGGGAAATTTGCATCCAAAAGCTGTTACAAAGCACTGCAGAGAACACAGTATGAATAAACCTCTCTCAATAAACCCTTGAAATTCTTTATTCAAGGTAACTTGGCCAAAAGGGCTGGGGAGCTTGCAAAGAGCTGCTTTTATTCTAGCTCTACTAAGTTTAAAAAGAAAATCTGCCCATTGAATATACTGTTTAGAATTAAAGGTGGTTTTTACACTGTAGGTGAAACACATACTTAACTGGTTAATAACATTTCCAGTGAGCATTTATATTTATATTCATTCTGCCCACAGCAGCTGTCTGGTTGGAAAATGAATTTCACAGATGGTCCCTGTTTATATGGGGGGGGGGCGGCTTCCACCCAGATGCTGACATGCTACGTTAACCATTTCAATAAACACTTGGGTTTTTAATTTAAAAGATACACTTAAACTTGGACTCGGCCATTCAATTTCTAACCTGACACTAAAATGGTTAATTTTTAGTAATTGGGAAGGGGGAAGGCAGAGTATAAAGGAGACAAAACCAAACAGGAATTTTTAAAAACTGTTGAATGCACTTAACAAGCAATCAACCAAAATGACAGTGGCAAAGCACTGTCTCAAAAACTCATCAAGTCTGAGGAAGCCTGTTCCAGCTTGAGAAACATTAAAAAGCATTATGGAAAATGTACTGGGAGCTCCCTCTTGGTTCTCTAACTCAGTAATGAGAGCAATTTAAAGCACAGATGCCATCTTCTTCTGCAGATTCAACCCTCTACCCTCCCCCACCCACCCCCAACTCAGGACAACAAAAAAGGGCTCCCACAAAAGGGCCTAATACCTTGCTTTTTCTTTTAAGATGAAAAATAGCTCAAATATCCTCCACATGCAATAAGTTGGGGGTGGGGGAGAATCTCTTCCAGTCAGCCATATATATCTTTACAAAATCTGATATTACTGACTGGGATCAATTTGGTGGGCAGAAGAAACCTGGCAGTGAATTCTAACTATCTGCAAGAAAGACAAACCACAATGGCTGGGGGGATAAAAATAAAAAAAAAAAAAAAAAGAAAGAAAAAGGGAAGAGAAAAAAAAGGGAAAGACAGCGTTCCTTTAAATGTAATAAGTCTGCACAAGTCACTACCACTTGAGTGGTTTCATTTACGTGAAGGAGGAGGTGGGGGAGGGGGAGGGGGATATTGGTAGGCAGTCTGCCCCATGTAACCTATCATACTGGTAGCTCCCGGAGGCTGTGCAAACTGTTGTGACATCAGTGGCTGTGGCTGCTGCCCAGATCGGCCTATCCCACTAAACTGCTGGCTAGAGCTCTGTGAACTTCTCCCAGTTGAGGTGGTGCTACTAGCCCCATAAGTGCCAGCGCCATATTCTTGGGCTGTATAGCCACTGGTGCCATAAGCAGCTGCCCCATAGGTGCCTTGCCCATAGGTATACTGGCCAGCTTGTGCTCCAAAGGCAGAATTTGGACTTCCATAGCCACTGCCATTAGCATAACCAGCTCTATCGGTTTCACTACGATCCCGATAGCTTGCAGAGTCTCTCCGGCCGCCATCCTTGACTCCTCGAAGCCTCCGGTCACACTCATCCTGATACATGAGGTTGGGATTGTTGGCTGAAGAAGTGGTCCGGTATCGAGAACGACCTCCTGATGGGAGGATACAAGGAATTTTTAATGCCAGACATACAATCCAAACATATTCTACTAGGTACAAAAACGTTCAACATTCTTCCTCGATCTTTAGCTACACCGGCTTCCAAATTATAATTTGAATCTTTAATGGGACATATTCAAAAAGAATGATAAACATTAAGAATATTCAACTTCTCTCCCATTTAAAACTTTTCTTTACTTGAGGATTACCAAGATACTAAATCTTAAAAATGCAGAAATAATGGTAAAGAAATTTATTTAGGTGACCTACCATAGGTTTTTAAAAAAAATACAAACAGCTAAACTCAAACCACAATAAAGGGATCCTCTACTAGTACAGTCATTCTCAAATGTTACTTTGTGGACCTAATTAATTGCATCAGAATCATCTTACAAGTTTTAGGAAAGAAGTTCAAGTTCCTAGCTCAATTCTAAACCCACTTAAGAAAAAACAAAAACCCTGCATTTTAAAACCTCTCAGGTAATTCTGATATAGAACTTAAACATGCAATAAGTTGGGAAGAAAAATAATACCAAACGGGTAGTCAAGGAGGCCTAGATTCTAGAATATTCTTCAACTAATTTTCAGATCCAATAGCTATGCCCGTTCTTCCATAAAATGGTGTAAAATCAGATATTGAAAGCAACAATAATTCAGCTTAATTTTGAACATGCGTCACATACTTCAAAATACAAAGGGTCAGTTTTATATTATCTAGAAATGTGCTACAAAAGGACAATCATGACAGGCCTCCAATTTCACCGTCTTATTCAGAAGATATTCTGAAAACTACTAAACACTGACTGTCTTTTGTTATTTAAGCAACATACTTAAAGCCTTCACAGAATTAAAAACAAACAAACAAACAAACAAACAAACAAACAAACAAGGCACAATGAACACAAAGTGATACCTTGGTAGTACCTGGAAAACTCCAGGACTTACCCTTACCCCCTCCTCCGCCGCCTCCTCTGTGGTCCACCAGCTGCATCAGTTTTGGATTAATAGCCTGATTAGCTTCTTCCAGCACTTTGATCAACTCTCTGGCTTGCTTTAGGTTTCCCGGGGTGAAGAAGGTGTAGGCAGTGCCCTTGTTGGTACTACGGGCCGTTCGGCCAATGCGGTGCACATAATCCTCTGAGCTGTTTGGATAGTCATAGTTGATCACAAACTTGACATCTTCCACATCTTCAAAGCCAAAGATGAGTCAGTGTGTAGGTTGACGTGGCAGGGAAAGAGAAGGTAAAGGACATGCCAACAACAGGTAGGAAGCACGAATGCAGATGACAGCAAGAGGAGAGAAGATTAAGTTAGTAACCACTCTGAACAGGAACAAAAAAAGACTCATCCCAACAGAGTAAAAGAGGATTAATGATTTTTGGGACATGCATAGAAAGTGGCATCTTTATCAGCTTAAAATCCTAAGGGAATCCCATTCGACCATCCAAACTCCTGCCTCTTCTGTATTTTAACCAATATACTGACAGGAGTTGTACCAAATTCCAGCTCTAGCCTTTTTGAAACTGGAACGTAGAAGACAGTAGCACCGTTAAGTTACAAGGCCAAATCACTTCTACTCTGTTGGGAGAAGCCTGGCAAAATCTACCAGTAATGTAACAAACTTACCTTTGAACCAGTCACAGAGCAAAATGAAAAAGAAACTTCATATACTTTATTACATTTTAAAGAAGACTTAATTGAAATATTTAATTTTGCTCTTATATTTTAAAAACTGATCAGAGCCCAAGTACACATCTAGTTTCCTTCACAAAAATAACCAATTATCATACCCCTTTCAATTACCACGAGAGCACATTACACTAAAATTTCACTGTACTACCAAGCCCAGCTCTGCCAAATGAGGTTTTTTGCTCAACTCAAGGTTATTTTAACTCAGTACTTGCTTCAATTATCGATTGTCTACGTAACCTGGGAAATTAAATAGCCAAAGAGTGTGGGAAAAACCATGAAACCTTGAGACACAAGTTTAATGTTCTGTCCACTGCTGGGAATTGGGTTGAATAATCTCCTAATGCTTAAAGTATGTAAATGTTAGTGTAATGCTTTCAGCTAAATGTTTATTTTTACCTACTTAAACAAACAAATTTAAGACTATAACAAAGACTCCTAATGTTTTGTGGAAAAAAAAATCTGCATTTTACAAAGAATATTCAGAAAATATCCTAGATAAAACAC
Source organism: Eidolon dupreanum (assembly GCA_028627145.1). Classification (NCBI taxonomy): domain Eukaryota; kingdom Metazoa; phylum Chordata; class Mammalia; order Chiroptera; family Pteropodidae; genus Eidolon; species Eidolon dupreanum. The sequence goes on along the minus strand of CM053503.1, from coordinate 4,860,977 downwards.
AGATTTTTGTGATAGAAGTAATTAAGAAACATTCTCTGTTTGTTACCAGACCGATGCACACTCCCTCCTCCTGTGGGAAACCGCTGCAGCCGATCCCGTCTCTCTGCCTTTTATATTTGGCGGCCTCCTTTCGAAAACTCCGCCTTCTGACACGGGACCACTGGAGCGCGGGGAGCATGCATCAAGGGTCCGTGGCAGTGAGAAGTCCCCACACACGCTCGCTCTGTGAACTGGCTTAGATGCTTCTCTGTAGCCCCATTTGGTTGCCAAGCGCCGGAGAACCTGGGTTCGGGTAAAAATTTCAGGTCCTCCAACGCCTCCCCCCAAGGATAATTGGGGTGATTGTAGAAAAAAATAATTAATAAAAAAATGTAAGTTACATCCAAAGGGTCAGACTGCATCTATTGCCCAGACTGGATTAATTTCAGGGGGGAAGGGGTGATGATTAAAAAAAAAAAAAAAATTCAGCTATTGTTAAAGGGCCTGTGAAGAAAGGGGCATTATGTCTGTTTCTTATTACAATAAAGGCTCCTCAGTCTTTACTGACCCCTAAAGTCCTGAAATCACACCAGAAAGACGAGAAGGCAGTCATCACAGGGGGCAGCGTGAGTCTCCGGCCAAGGTCGTTGATGAAACAAGGGAAAAACAAAAATGTACAGGGCAGGATGGGTGTGAGGTGGGGGATGGGAAATTATGCTCCATCACCACATCTTCAGAGCTGGGAAAATGCTCCTTAGTCAATTCCCATCGTGTATGACCATGGGTAGCAGAGCAGGCCGAATTACTGCACTGGATGCCCAGACGCGTGCTTTCCTAGCAGAAAGCACTGGCGACTGAAGTCAATGGTTCAGATAATACTTGGGAGTATTTCTGGAGGGATTCAATAGGGGGCAGACATGGTGCAAGTTCTTCATACTAGAAAGGTGTCCTGTGTGTGTACACAGAGCTGGCTGAGGACACATAAGAGCAAGCGCAGAATTTGATTTTCTCCAGTCAAGCCTGCCCTGGTGTTATTTGTGCACGGCCACAATATTATCTTGCTGCCTTTAGAGAAGATGCTGTAGCAGGGTGAGAAATTGAAAAGTTAATATATTTTGGCCAGCTGCCTAGATAACAACTTTTTGTCTGACAAGCCCTATGACATGGCCTCAATCTCCAATCACTAATTGGGAGGGACTGAGACTAGCCAATAGGCTCATCTAGAGCTGCTTCGGGCCAATGAAGATTTGCCTCGGCCATGTACCGAGTGATCTGCAGCTGATATCAAAGCTTCTGTTAAAAAACAAAACAAAATAAATTCAATACTTTTAGCTTAACAGTGTGTAGTTTAAACAAAAAAAGGAAAAATCAAAAATATCCCAGTGGAAAGGGAGTAATAAATAGTGGGTGCCGGAGGATGACTATTATAACATTATGGGAATCAAAGAACTTACCTGAAGGGAACATTTAAGAGGCCATCGCTCGACAGGAAGTGAAAAAAGGCCTGGTGACTCAGCTGAAAATCGCACCCCTGTCTATGAGGTTGAAGCCTTCACTTTCCAGGATCTTGTAGGACCTTGGTCAGCATTCTGCCATTTTGGTGGGTTTTCCCCCTCCTTTTGATTTTTACAAGGCAGCAAACAAAGGGGCCCAAAACAAGCACTGATGTTGAGTAACAAGAAACAGACTCAGGTACCTTCCGTCTCCCCTCACTTGGATGAGTGGGGGGTGGGATGAAGAGTCTAAGTTATTCTAATGGTAGCCAATTGATTTGGTTTGGAAATGCAGGGGGACATGGAACAAATATTTTTAATTGTCTAGGCAAGATGCACAAAGAAGCTACCAGCACATAGCAAGCCTGTTTAAAAACCACCATCACTGAAAGCTTTTATGTAAGCTGCTTTCAGGCCTCAGCCTCTTCTCCCAACAGGCCCAAGTTCTAACCGCACAGATCCAGACATGACCTCAGAGGGCAGAGACAATTTTCAGTCATGGCTGCAGGTCACCACCTCTGAAGGAGGGAATGATGGGTGCAATGTATAAAAAGTCTTCGTTACTTTTGTATTCCAGTTTGAATACTTTTCTCTTTACATGGAACATTGTAAGGGAATATGGTGCTTCTCACCTTACTGGGCAAGAAATTAAATACCTGTCAATAATTTAAAGGTATCTTTGTGACAGAAATATCTTTTAATATAGAAGTTTTAAGTTACCCCTGTTTAAGCTAAGAATAGGCTAAAGTACAACAAAATGTTTCTATGTATCTTAAATCATAATGGGCCAAAAACTTCAGAAACCACCAGCCTCAAATTAACTTCTTAAACTGAAAGACAGCATATCGTTGATAAGAGTATGGGTGGGAGTCGAGGATGACCGAGTGCCCGCGATAATTTTACTTCAGTAAAATTGGGCGATGCAGATTTAATTGCTGAACAATACTGTGTTTAAAAAGACTTATTAAATCCTGAGAATATAGTATTATATTAGCATTCACAGAATTGGACCTCCATATATAGTTAGCACAGATAAACCGGTATAAGGAAAAGAATAACTGAAAAAATTAGTTTCTAACAGCTAAGTTCAATCAGGCTCATTTCTATCCAGCCAGATAATAGAATAAAACCAGGAAGTTGAGCTGTTCAACTGAATGTCTCCTCTCCCTGTAACTGTTTGAACAGTCATGCCTAGGCCTTGCTGCAGACCAAAGCCTGTTTGTTAGGAACAGGAAGAGACTTTGAAAAAAGAAAAAACGAAAATAAAACAAGACCCACCAACCCCAAAACACCAAGTTTTAAAAAAATTGTGGGAGGGAAAAATCACGCTTTGTATTCCTCTCTTGTAAGTATTTAAACACACGTATATACAACTCTAATGTGAAACGACAAACAAATCTTTAAACCAAAAGATACATATACCATTGACAGAGACACCTATCTATACAAACCTAGCCCACGGGAGGCTACGTCTGTGGCAATGAGGATGGGAGCCTTTCCAGAACGGAACTCTGCAAAACAAGAATGACACTATGAAAACCAAGCTATACACTCAAGGCTAAGTGATATTCCTTTAAAAATGGCCAAATAAACATTCCTACCTACCTGGCCTTTTTACCCTACCATGGCAAAATTTCAAGTAATAGTGTCAAAACATGGTGAGATCTTTTAAATTTAAGGAAAATAGTAATTCTTTTGAAAATCTTTATTACACTCTCCTTTAGCAGAGGGGTCAGAGGAACAATAGACAAACATTTACTTCTAATAATGAAATACCATTAAAACAGCATGGCAAATTTGTTTTAGTATTTTTAGTTTCAAGTATACAGTACATTGGTTAGAAATTTTAGTTCTATAAAACGATTCTCCCTAATTTCCCTTTCTCTCCTCTAGCTCTCTATCTAGCCATTACTGGTGACTGCATTCCCCATGCCACGCTCCCCAAACCCATCTATTGACTATTAACCTGTACTTCTTTAACCCTTCATCCCTTTCTCTTAGGCCCCCAATCCCCCAATCCCCCTCCCCTCTGGCCATCGCCAGACTGTCTTCTATATTTGTGAGTCTGTTTTTGATTAGTTTGTTCTTTCTGTTTCTTAAGATTCTGCATAACTGAAATCATATGGTATTTATATTTCTTATTTCACTCAGCATAATAACCTCTAGGTCCATCTATGTCATTGCAAATGGCAGCATGGCGATTTTTAACAAAATCATATGATCTAGAGATTCTTCCCTCTTAAATTATGATACTAAAGTTATCTCTCAAATGAAAAAGAAAATGGCAGGGGGCACAAGTTTAAAAGATGCAGAACAAAAGGAGAAACCACTTTCCCCTGTGAAATAACAGGAAAAAATATATTTTGGTTTCTGCCCCCAGTTCCTGACACAGAGCTCTTAAAACCCTTGTAAATAGGGATCCTATGAGAATCTTTTATTCTAATATTTAGTCTTTGACCCAGGTTCCTGACAGAGTTCCTAAATCACTGAGATTTCCTGGGTGATAGGACTGTTTTGTTCTGATGGGGCGACACAATGTGCTCCTTGATGGGGACTAAGCACCAAAAGAAAAAAAAAATCGAGCCACAATTAGAAGCTTGGAACTTTCAGTCCCATTCCCCCAACCTCCGAGAAAGGAAGAGGGGCTGGAGACAGAGTTAATGATCAGTCATGCTTATGTGATGAAGTCTCCACAGAAATCCCCAAAGTATAGGGTTTGGGAAGCTTCTGGGCTGGTGATTATACCTATAAAGACACGAACTTATTACATAAAAGGGTGATTTAGGCTGTGAAAATGTATGAAGAGCCAGCATTACTGACCTTAAAGGACAGTGAAGATATGCCCGAAATGCCCCCCAAAGTCAATGAACTAGAGCAGAGCTATGCAAACTTGCCTGCAGGTCAAATCTGGCATAATGCCTATTTTTTTCTAATAAAGTCTTGTTGGAATGCAGCCAGGATGTTTCTTTACATATTCTCTATGGTTATTTTTTTGCTACAACAGCACAAAATCGAACAGTTGTGACACAAACCATCCTAGAGTCTGCAAAGCCAAAATGTTTACTACCTGGTCCTTCTACAGAAAATCTGTCAATCCCTGAAACAGAGTATGAACAATGCTTAGTTTTGAACTCACCATTAAGTACCCAATCTCTCTCTGGTTGACTCTTGTCTCCATGGATACACATAGCTGGCCAACTGTCAGAAGAAAAGTGACCAATATTTTAGAAATCTTAAAAAAAAGGGGGGAGAGGGAAACTGAGCTTTAAAAAGAAGGGCAACCATATGCAATTGTGAAGTCTCTCAGATTATATAGGTAGATGACTGTGTCCATTTAAAGAACAAAGTGTATGCTAAGCATTATTATTATACAATATTCACAATACCAATTTCGAAACTCCTAACTATAAAACCTGAGGCCAATTACCTCAGCACTGCACTCACCCATCTCTGCGCATCCTTCGAGTGAGGTCATCACAGCGTCTCTTCGTCTCTACAAATATTATTGTCTTATTTTCCTTTTCAGCCATTATTTCCTCCATGAGTTGGATCAATCTGAAGATGAGACCAACAACATTAGTCATCCAGAGACCTCCCTATACTTTATGCAGAAGCTATGCCTGCAGTATCAACCCCCATAGCTATAGTACTTTTAACATTATTTTCTATACAGCTTCTAATTATCAGAGCTGGGATTCAAATCCAAAGATCCAGAATCCTTGCCTTTAACCAAAAGGTTCTGATGAGTGATATGAAGGATGAACTGTTGGAAATCTAGCAATGCTTTTATTATCTTCAGGCCTCAAAAAAAAATGTTAGTTTTCTTTAATGCTTTAATTTTGGAGGATTATTAGGAAAAGTTTATCAGCATTATCAAAAAGTGAAATCTCTCATACTTGTGGTCTTTTTCACTTTCCATGCAGACATCCACAATCTGGAGGATGTTGTGGTTGGCACTCAACTCCAGATTGCCTACATTGATCTGGGTGTAATCACGAAGGAAATCCTCTGCAAGCTGTCTCACTTCTTTTGGCCAGGTTGCACTCCACATCAGTGTCTGCCTATCAGGCTATAAAGAAAGGCTTACTTTTAGGCTAAAGAACTGCAACAGGCAAAGGACATAAACAGCGCATTACCAACTTTACACACCCTGATTTGGTCAACAATTTTACGAATCTGGGGTTCGAAACCCATATCAAGCATTCTGTCAGCCTCATCCAGTACAAGGTAAGTACATCGGCGAAGATTTGTCTTTCCCGACTCCAAGAAATCTATCAGGCGCCCAGGAGTAGCTATACAGATCTCAACACCTGTAAAACAAAATTGAAGATCTAGCAACTAAGAATTCTTTACTCACTGTCCAAGCCTCAGCAAACTAAGAAGCACTAGCTCTACTAGTGTATTCAATGCTGCAGACTAACTAAATTTTAACACAGTACTTGAAAAGCACGATGTAAGGAGTATTTATGTATAATAATCAAATCTTCACAAAGTATTGTCTCTAGCCACGTTGAGCTTTTTCAAAATAGTATTTTAACCATACCTGAGAAATTTTAAGCTGCTAAAATGCCAATTTTTCCCATTGGAACCCACTATTTTTCTCTTTAATTTCATTCATAGAAAACTGGCAAAATGAGATAAACTAATAATTCTTATATGCTGAATTAAAAAAAAAATTACCTCTCTCCAAGTCTCGAATCTGGGGACCTTTAGGAGCACCTCCATAAATGCAAGTACTCTTCAATCTGGAACATTTGCCATAGTCATCAGCCACCTGCTGTACTTGTTGGGCAAGCTCTCTGGTAGGAGCCAGGACCAGACACTGGAACAAACAAACATACACTTGAGACACACATCCTGAGTTAAAAAAAAGACAAAAGGTCATCTAATTCTTTTTCTGTTGTCTGACTTGGTACTTTCAAAGTATGTAATAGGGTGGGAGGTTGGGAAGGCAGAGATTTAAGAGACAATGCACTGGAATGTGGCTAAAAGTTATGAGAGTATTTAGCATGTAGAACGATGGTTTACTTTTCAAACAGCATTCATTACTGTGTATGTATGCTATTTAAGTAGATTTATAGATTGTATTGCCTGGTTTTAACTAAACAACTTGCAAAGTAAACAAGCGGCTTTAAAATACCCCTGCAACAAAACCATGGATTAAACAGTAGTTAAGAAACAGAGGAATGACAGGAGAGCTGGCACTTTTCTGACTTCTAGTTTAAGCTCTTGCCAGTCACATTAGGCAAAAACAAAGACACCCAATCTAATAAGTAGTTGGCCAAAATTATATAAAATTAAGACAGTTTGAAATAGGTTATCATTTACACTGTTAACGATAACTTGCTCTATGTACTGATCCATTAGATAGATAATACCTAATGATAAGCTAACTCAGCTATATGGAACACATTATCTATTACATGAAGCAAAGTTAACACGTTTCTGTTTGTAAATATTGAGACATAATTGTAATAACGTACATCTTTATAAATATAGCAAATGTAAGCTCAATTAAAAAAAATGTACTTTCCAAATGTTTAAAGGCTGCTACTCAAATCTCATAGTAGCACAAGTGAAAATAATCAAACAAGAAAATCATGCTGTCCTATTAACATTTATGAAGAATCACTTAATCACAAAGAATACACATCCCAAACCTGACTTAAAACCACACAGCAAGGACCTCATTTCATATCTCTTTCGTATTCCTCACAAAATCATTGAGCAATTAAGAACTGCACTTGAATTAATGCCTGTGTATGAAGGTAGTATGCATAGTGGTTAAGAGTAAGACTAAAATTCAAGCTCAGCTATTTTATAGCTGTATGACCTTGGACAAGTAACTTAATATCGCTGCCTAAAATTTATCAGTAAGATGAGAATAACATACTTCTAAATATGGAGGATGGGGTTGAGAATGAAATCTGAAAACACAAATACAGTACGGTGCCTAAAACACAATAATCATAAAATTGTAGTTTTTCTTAGAATTATAAGCCAACTAAAACACACTTACGATTGGACCATCACCCCTTTCCAAGTATGGCTGGTGGTTAATATGAACAATTGCAGGCAGCAAATACTGAGAAAAAAAAAGATGAATCTTATAAGAAAACTAGGCAACTACTTTAAAAGCTCTAAATTATTGCAGTAATCGACAATGCATAACTAGGAAATTTAAAACAGTACTCACAACTGTTACACACATGTAATGTAAATTTAAACACGAAATGCTGCCACATATTTCATATAGCTAAAAAAGTGAAATATTACTATGCCATCTGAATTCAAATTTTATGAAGAATCGAGAATATATGGGAGAATTTGAATAGCAAAATAAGTTACCCCAATGTTAAACATCTTTCCATGCTGGTACATACCGCCAGTGTCTTCCCAGAGCCAGTCTGAGCAATGCCCACCATATCCCGGCCACTAAGAGCCAATGGAAATCCCTGGCACTGAATTGGAGTTGGTTCTGTGAAGTGCTGATCCATCAACACGTCCATTACATACTCTGTAACAGGACAGATGTTACTCCTTTTAAGTAAAACTAAGAACATGGCAAAAAAATTAATAAAACTGTTAAGTTTACTGAAGGAAAGATTTACTCAGCTTTACCCCTCTCTGAGAGAAGTATTTTTCTCTTTAGTTACTAAATCTCTGACCTGTTGACTACTTCCTCTCAGAAGGATGCTGCCACGGCCATCTAACTTTCCCCTCAAAAACTTGAGAACCACTGCCCTCAAGTATCTAACAGGGCATTGGCACATGGTAGTCACTCACTGCAAATTCAAACTATATCCAGCTAAAAAACCATTCCATTCTTTTGTTTTCTAAAAGGTAGAGGCAAACCCCCTAGGGAAAGATGAAACTCAAAAAAGAAAAAAAAGGTTCTAAATCAGGAAACAGATAAGCATGCAACAATATGCTATTTACTTCTAGCCTTGAGTAGGCTTTTAAAAATTTACGTAACATAAATCATTATCTTCATGAAAGACATTCTCCTAAGGTTTTCAACAAAACCCTGAGTATGGGTTGAAACCTTTAAATGACCTATTACTCATGTTTACCATTCAACCCAAATTAACAATTAAGAATCTGGACTGGTGAACACTCACGTGGGAAGTTAGCATGATGGAAGGCAAACACAGGTTTAGGACAAACATCTCCCCCTCTCACTGTTATCTCCTTCTTACGACGTAGTTCATCAACCTCATACTATGGGGGAAAAATAAGACAAATTAGGAAACGAGTTATTCTAAACATGCAAAACTTTTATGTTCTAATCCAGCTGAACAATTATCATATAATTCGAAATTAAAATGGAAACTGTGTGAGGATCCTCTCAACTTTTAAGTCAATGAAACAGGTTGATAAGAGTTCCACTTTTCACATGGAAAACATAAAATACAGAACTTGGAACGAAGCGCTCTTTCCACGATACTTCTGAACAAGTAACCATATGGGTAGAGACCAAAGGAATCATGAGATTAAAAAGACAAAGTACACAATGCTAATACTTAAAATTTAACTTCAGAGATTAAAAGAACATGACCTCATAATTAATATCATTTATGACAAATTGTTCGAAGCATAACCAACAAATGAGAACCAAGCAATCAATACATTAGGTACATATTTAAGCTGGTTCCTCTTATGAGTACTAGCAGTCTTAATAAGAAGCTAAGGAAAATACTACTGTACTAGAATACATACAACAGCAACAGCAGTGTATGTGTAAATTCTGGCTAATATGTCTACTTGGTTTATTGTTGTGTATTAAAAAGGATAAATGAACAACCCCCCAAAACTTACTGGAGTCAGCCGTGCCACTTCTGGATGTTCCACGTAAAAATTCTTCTCAAACTTGGGAAGCTCACTCAAATCCCACTTCTTTTTACGCAAACGCTCCCCGGGATTACCAAATTTCTTCGGAGGAAGGCCACCACCACCTCTTGCTCCAAATCTAGAAATATTAAAATTTTAGTTTATTAGTTTTAAAGCAATATAACTCAGGTGCCATCAAAACATGCAAAAAGATGGGACTCTTAGGATACTACCAGCCCCTCTAAAGAAAGCATTTTGTTACTCTTATATGAGGGTACAGAGCAGTTCGTACAACTTTCTTTACTATTCAACAATACTGCTACAGGTATGACTGCAATAGGTGAAAAGTTAAAATTTACTATATTTAGAAAAAGTATCATGGGAATTACAACCAGACTCTGGAATCCAAAGAGGTCTGAATTTTGATTCTGCCACTTTGAGCAAATTATTTAACTTCCCTGGCCCTCATTTTCTTATGCAGAAATAATACTAACACCTATTTCAGAAGTTGCTGAAGTATGTGAAAAGTGCTTAAAACAGTAAGCACTCACAACTAAGACTTAGAACTCAAAAAATTGTTACTGTGTATCAACCAGGTACTAAGTACTGCTTTAAGTGGTTTAGATACTAAAGTGGAAACCGAAGCCTCTACTCCTCTTGTGTAATATTCAGAGAAGTAGGTAAGGGAGGACATTAGTTTAAGCTTAAATTAAGGGTAAGATACTTCCAGTGAATCGCCTCATACCTGAACAGCTCCTGTGACAAGCACTCCTTCTGTCTGCTAATCTGCTAAGGAAAACTATTAGGACCTCTAAAAAACCTGATAGGCTAGTCTTCAACTTTAGTTTATGCTAATAAATATAGACAAAACAAAGATTTATGACCTTTCCTTCCTCTTCTTTTCCACCTTTATGACCTTTTTGTTCTCAGGCAAACAGTACTATTATAAATTTACCAAAGAAACCACTTAAATAATGAAATCTTATTAAAGGTTTTAAAACTCAGATTATTTAAAATCAATCTTTTTTCTTTATCTAATTTTCACATCAGACAAATCCAGTTAGAATACAAATATGGTCACTAGCAGAACTTGAAATGTTCTTTTCTAGAAGAATCCTAATACCTAAGATGGCCTTCATTTCTGTATTTCAACCTATTAAAGTAGGGGGCATTGTTTGGTATACAAATAGTACACAGCATGTTTTCATCCCATTGCTTTACTGCTGAAACACTATACTGAACATCCCATTCCCTCTAACCCACTCATAACATCTTGCAGATGGTGCCACTTTGTAACTGACAGGCAGTTGTACTACTTTAAAGGGCCTTAATTTCCTGGAATTCAAACCATTGTTAAAACTCTGGCTTAAAGACCCAGCTAATCATTTCTCTAAATACAAAGACTGATGGCAGATTTTCTTGAGTATTTACATTCAACAGGCAGAACTGGGTTAATTCTGATTCCATTTATACTACAGGAAAAGCATACTGCACAGGGATACATATATCAAAGACAAAATATTCATATCCGCAATATGGCCTCAGGTCCAAAGTTCAATACTGAACCCACCAAAGACCACCTTGATCGACTCTTCCCCCTTCACTTGTAAATGAAGCAACCATTGGAATTTTAAATAATAAAAAAGCAAAGTCTCTAAACAGTCTTGCAGAGAAAATAAAAATTACTAAAGACCAATGTTTAGCTTGTTGGTCTAGTTTGTATCAATTTATGTGGTTCCTAAAAGGCGCCATTTCAAAGCTGCTGCTGCATTCCAGTGCTACTAGACCTTAAACTAAGTATCTAGAAAAGAGAACTTTTCAAAATAAGGTTTTTTTTAAAGTTGATTCAAAGTTGCCCTTAAAAAATTTTTCTTTTTCCCTATTGCCTTGGCTAATTATCCAAGGCATACTATCTTATACTAAACATATAACTTGCAACATAGAGTTTTTTATAAATGTGCTGACTTCAATATTCAAGAGAGCCTTTTATTCTTGCAGAATTTTTGGCACATTTGTACCATCATTTAAAGATGCATGTATCCTCATCCCTAGCATACTGTGCTGCTCACTAAATGTTTTTGAGTATTGTTTAATTTAGCTTTACAATAAATGCAGCTTTGAAGATTTTTACATTAACATGCAATTATCATGCTAGTTTAAATAAACTGCACATTTTTGGACAGTATATGTACACTTATCTCACTCATTCCCTTTTCAAATAATCAATTTCAGCTCTTTAACATTCAGTCAAGGACCAAACAGCAACTGAAAACAAAGGAAATTTCATAGTAAATAAAGGCAGAGTCAAGGTACAGACCTTATTAAAGAGTTGTTTTTTTAAAAATGTCAGGATACTAAAAAGTCAATGTAAGATAAAGTATGGGACAGTAATCCACTTTTCTCTTTTCAAATTTTTATTATTAAAGCACATTTACAAGTCAATTAAATAGTAAGTCAGATACCCATAGGAAAGAAACAGAAAATTAACCAATACCTTGGTAGCCTCTATGTGCCTATTTCAAATTTACAACCCCAACCAAAATTATCTCAAATTTTAACCATTCCCACGCCTTTTGCTTTTTAGTCTTGTCATATTTGAACGTATCGTTATATGCCTTACCCTAACACAACTTGCTTTACTCAATTTGTGAGCCATCTATGTCGATACAAGCTTTTCTTATTGCCATTGTATTCTACTGTATGAATACCCACAGTTAATCCAGACATTTGAGCTGTTTCCACTACTGTCACGAATGATGCTGGTATAAACAACTTTGTACGGGAATACTGGGGCCCATCTGCAAGTTTTTCTAGGCCTTAGAATCTAGGGTATAAAGTTCAAGAGAGGTATTACTGGGTGATTTTCAACTTTACTAGTGATGTTAAGTTCTCTTTCCAAAGTAGTTGTACTGAAATTCACTTCTAAATTTAGCTATATTGTGAAACACTAGGCAAACATTGCACTCCTATTCCTCCAAACTTAACACTAGGGTCAAATATTTTCCTTCCCAACGAAGTATAAATCAAACAATTTTTTTATTTTGTAAATTAAGTGATAATTGAGGTGCTTGTGAATAGAAAATCTGATACGTGTATTTGAAGACAAAAAAGAGAAAATATTAACAGAACTATTACAAAGAGACAATTCCCAAGAACAATGTAGAGGCAATTATTATCCCCACCTTCAGATTAGAAAATAGGCTCACAAAGGTTTAAGATATTGACCAAGCTCACATACACGTTAAGGAGGGTCACTTTACTTTCTATCCAAAGATATAACTTTCACTACAAAAAAAAGTAATAACGAATCAACATGTATCTACCTCTTAAGCAATATTTTCGTTTAACTGACATTAAGATTTGAATTTCAGTATCTGGGAAATTAGAACTTCAGTTCTAATCCTGTTAATTTCCAACTCTGTAACTGTGCCGTTACTGCACCAAAAATTTTCTAGCTAGGCCGAGAAGTTATTGTTCCAGTCCAATTACAGAAAAACAGACCGAGACATAGAGGAAGAAACTACAGTAATGACCAAAGAAAAAACACTCCCTTCCTAACTAAACACGGTCATTTAGATGGCAACTCATTGCTTTATATGTCAACGTGCGTCCTACAAATTAGGTAAATACGACTAAAAGGAATTTAAGGATTTTTTTAAAACTACAAGTCAGCCTTTTAGTCTCTAGTTTCAAGCCAGGTTTCCAGTTCCAATAACAATCATCTGTGGCGATAGATAAGGGAAGCCATTTCACATGAAGATTTTCCTAGGCTGAACTCGGAGACCTCATTCTCTTCTCAACATGAACATCTGTGTTTCACAGAGGGAGGCTGAGGCCAGGAGCGATCAAATGACTTGCCTAAATCGGCTGGGCTCGGGACTGCGACCGCCCAGCCGCCCCTCCCGCACCCCGCAGGGCTAGGGCCGAACCACGCTACGATGGGAGTCCGCAAGCAGGAGTTGGGGCGTCGCCAAGGTACCATCCCCCGCCTCTGCCAGGTCATCAGTGATCTCCGGGCCCAAGCCCATCCAGAGGCCCGAGCCCACAATCGCTCTTATGTCCCAGGTCGTCTCGCCTCCCGAAGTCGGGAGCGTTGCTTCCAAGCCTGCAGGGCCGCTCAACGTCTCCCGCTAGACCGCAGGCTGCGGTCTCCTCAGGAAGCAACCGCCCCACCCCCCACGCACACCCAGGCCTTTCCTCTCCTCCACCCCCCTTACCCTCCACGGTCACGATCCCGGTCCCGGTCCCCAAAGCCGCCTCCGCGCATGGTCCCAAATGGGTAAAGATCTGGGAGCGGGGCACGGATGGCCGCGCTCGGGAGGGCCTGCGGCTCCGGTCTGGTGACGACCGATGGCGGCGGCGCCTCCGCTGTTGGGGCGGCGGCAGGCGCGGCGCTCTCTCGCTCCGACGCGCTGTCTCCCGTCGCAGACGCCACCGTCGCCGCCTCTCTCGTCGGAGACGGGAGCAAAACACAGAGAATCGGGATTATAAAATTAGTGGGTAGGTTTGGCTACGCTCAAACCCGGCGATGCCGCGGTTTAGGCGTCTCCTTCCTTCCCGGCGACTGCACAAAATGGCGGCCGGCACCGAGACTGCTCCAGCTTAACGCTACGTACGTCGGAGACGATACGTAAACAGCGTGTTAGAAGAGCCCGAGGGCTTCGCGGAGTACTATGGGTATTCTTGGAAGCATTTTACGTCGGTTGCGGAGGTGGACGCAATTTGCGGTCGGTAGAAGAAAAACAAAGTACGGATTAGGCGTAGAGTTCCCGTGCTGCCTGAACTAGAACGTGGGGGTGGGGGTGGGGAGAAGAGCCTCCGGCGCTACGTAACATTCTTTGCGTGGTTAGCCAGCCTACTGTTGCGAAGATGCGTAGTCTGCGTAACGCATTCTGTTTGGAGAATAGAGGATTTTGTTGGGTTCCACCGTGGGACGGAATGGCGCCTGCCTGTGCAAGTTGCTTTGCAGAGACAATAACTGGCCTTTATATTGCAGTAGTTAAGTTTCCGGGCCTCCAGGTGCCAAAAGTCCAAGAGGATCTTTTGGGTCCCTGGCTGGCGCTCGGGCTAGATGGCCCCGCCGCCTTGCTCTAGGTTTGCTGAGAGTGGCCCCGCCGCCTTGCCCTAGGTTTGCTGAGAGTGGCCGCTCGCCTTGGCGCCATTACTTTTCGGTTGCCTCTCGCTGTGCTGTCGCCGGCAGCCATGATGGATGCGCCTTGTCCGTTCTTTCGGGAGTTGGTCAGGTGGCGACGATCTCAGCTGGGTTAAAACATTCTTTGCTACACTACAGTTCATGCTCCCAACAGAATATTTACACTGTACCCGGCTGAGCAAAGTTGGCTAACAACCAAAATGTGGGTGGAGCCCCTCTTAAGGTAGACAGCGGAAATCCCTTGATTGTCTTTAAATAGGCGCCGGCACAGGGCCGCTTCGGGAGGACCCTTCGGCCGCCATTAGGCCATTATTATTTTTGCCCTCAAGAAAAGTGAACTTTCGGAGTTCCTTCGGCAGAGAAGTTTCTGATTATGAAGTGAATCTATAGTATACATTTCTCATTCTTGATACATGTTTTCCTATTAAAGATAGTTGAAGCTTATTACATTTTACTTAACAAGTTTTCATTAAGCAGCCGGAGAACCTAGTCATTTTATTATTAACAGTCAAGATTGTTGTAAAAAAATGAAAATATGCTTTGCTCAAGTCACCTTTTTTGAAAATCTAACAGTACTTTACCATATGACCCAGCAATCACGCTCTTTGGTATTTACCAAAAGATTTGAAAACTTATGTCCCCATAAAAACCGGCCCAAGGACGTTTATAACAGCTTTACTCATAATTGTCAAAGCTTGGAAGCAACCAAGCTGTCCTTCAGTAGGTGAATAGATAACCTGTGGTATATCCAGACAATGAAATATTACTTAGTGTTAAAAAGAAATGAGCTATTAAGCCATGAAAAAAATTAGGAGGAGCCCTAAATGTATATTAGTAAATGAAAGAAACCAATCCGAAAAGGCTATATATTGTATGATTCCAACTGTATGGGAGGAGGCAAGAGAATCCCTGTGGCTAAAACCATGGGGAACCTATGGAGTAAAGGCTGGGAACTGCCAGCAGGCCTTTCACTTTACATACTCTTCCCTTTCTTCACCATATGCCCATATCAAAGGAAATGGGAACTAAAGAATGACATATAAACTGAATTCCCTGAACACTCAGGGTCCCTCCAAATGCCTTTGCTCTTGCTGTCTCTTTCACTGTCCCTCTCATTCTCTGCCTCTGAGAGGAGACCACACTCCGTGGAGTGTTACCCCTTTTCTAATAAACTTTCTTTTTGACTCTAACTTTGGCATGTGTATTGAATTCTTTCTTCGCTCTCTGCCAAAGGACCCCCCTTTGGTGCAGGGCTTGGTCTCCCTGTCACTCAGGGAAATTTGCCCTGTCCTGCATCAAAACAGAACTGTACAGACAGTAAAAAGATCAGTGGTTGTCATGGGTTAGAGGGAGGAATAGATATGAACAAGTGGAGCACAGAGGATATTTAGGGCAGTGAAAACTATTCTGTATGGTACCACAATGGTAGCTACATGTCATTTTACAATTATCCAAACCCATAGAATGTACACCACCAAGAGTGAACCCTACCTAATGTAACTATGAACTTTGGGTGATTATGTGTCAATGTAGTTTCATTGATTGAAGCAACAGAATTTCAATAGTGGTGGAGGCTATGCATGTGTGGAGGCAGGGGTTATATAGGAACTCTCTATTATCCACCTAATTTTGCTGTGAACCTAAAACTACTCTGAAAAAAATAGTTTAAAAATCTAAAGACTGACAGCTATTGAGTGCTCACGCTCAGTGTGTTCCAGGCACGTGCTATGAGCTTTTATTTTATCCTCATCTGTAAATGAGGTAACAGGACCTCAAAGGGATTTTGGAAGGAGCAAATGAAACATCACTCAGAGTAGTGCCTGGCACATAACACTCAACATATGCTAGTGGTTAGTTATAATCTCTCCACTTTTCAGATAAGAAAGCTGAAGCTCAGATTAAATGCTAACCCAGGGTCACACAGCAATTGGCATTGCTGTGACTCAAACCTAGGTGCTCTGGCAAGGTTTTGTCTTGGCACTATTTAGGTCTAGATACATGGTTGTAGGGGAGTTATCCTATGCATTGTAAGACACGTAGTAACATTCCTGGACTCCACCCACTAGATGCCAGTAGAATCTCCCTCCTCCTCCAAGTCATGACAATAAAATGTTTCCAGACATTGCCAAATGTCTCCCAGGGGGCATTGAGAACCACTCCAATTGAAAGCCACATTTCTGGAACCACCAAGCTATACTACCTCCCTTTGAGATCACAGGATCAATATAATTCTCTTTCAGTTGTCAAGTTTTTTTGCAGATGTGGTTTGCCTTCTGCCGACTCCACCTGCCAACAATACCATTGCCATTTTTTACTTTATCTGTGTTTTATTGTTATTATAGCTGTAAGATTTATACTCAACTCGATTTCCAACCACTAAGAGAATTATTCCTTTTTTTCCCATCTTTATTGAAATATAATAGACAATTAGTTGCTTGTATTTACATTGTACAATTCAATGATTTTTTTTCAATTATAGTTGGCATACAATAGTATACCAGTTTCAGTTGTATAGCATAGTGGTCAGAGATCTACATAACTTGCAAAATGATCACCCCACTATATCTAGTACCCTCTTCCCCTTACATATTTATCACAACATTAACCATCTTCCCCATCCTACATTCTACATCTCCATGTCTATTCTGCAACTATCCATTTGTACCTCTTAATCTCTTTGCCTTTTTTTGTTCCTCCAACCCCCCTCCCATCTAGTATCCCTCTAAATATTTTCTGTATCTATGAGTTTATTTCTGCTTTTGTTGTCTTGATTTTGTTTTTTAGATTCCACATGTATGTGAAATAATACGATATTGGTCTTTCTCTATCCAGCCCTTTTTATTCAGGGCAATACCCTCTAGGTCCATCAAGGAATATCTTTTTCCATTCCCTTCCTTTTAGTTTGTGTGTGTCTTTTAATCTGAAGTCAGTCTCTTGTCAGCAGCATATGTAGAGGGTCTTGTTTTCTTATCCGTTCAGCCACTCTATCTTTTGGTTGGAGCACTTAATTCTTTTTCATTTGAGGTACTTGTTGATAGGAATGTAGTTATTACTATTCTTTATTCCTGTTTTTGGCACATGTTTTTTCTTCTTAAAGAAGTCCCTCCAACATTTCCTGTAACACTGGCTTGGTGTTGATAAATTCCTTTAGCTTATTTTTGTCTGGGAAGCTCTTTATTTGTCCTTCAACTGTAAATGATAGCTTTGCTGGATAAAATATTCTAGGTTGTAGATCCCAAGTTTTCATCACGTTGAATATTTTGTGCCAAGCCCTTCTGTCCTGCATAGTATCTTTTGAGAAATCAGCTGCCAGATTTATGGGTGCTCCCTTGTACGTAACTAATTGCTTTTCTCTTGCTGCTTTTAATACTCTTTTTTTGTATTTAACCTTTGGCATTTTAATTATAATGTGTCTTGGTGTGGGCCTCTTTGGGTTCCTGGTTTTTGGGACTCTGAGCTTCCATCTTCTTCACCAGGTTAGGAAAGTTTTCCATCATTACTTCTTCAAATAGCTCTTCAATGTCTTGTTTTCCTTCTGGTACCCTTATGACATGGATATTTTTATCTTTAATATTGTCCCATAGGCTCCTTAAATTATAATTATAGTCTTGGCTTCTTTTTTCTTGCCATTCTGATTGAGTGTCCTTGGCTTTCCCTTCCTCTATATAGGTCATTTGATCCTCTTCTTTATTCACTTTGTTTATTCCATTTAATATACTTCTTATCTCAGATGATGTATTCTTCATTTCTGACTGGTTCCCCTTTATAATTTCCATTTCCATTTTTATGTTTTTTTTTTATCTCTTTGTTAAAGTTCTTATTGAATTCATCTATACTTCCCATAAGTTCATTGAGCTTCTTTATACCCAGTGTTTTGAACTCTGCATCTGATAAATTGCTTGACTCCATTACTTTTGTATCTCTATTCTGTCCTCTCATATGGTTTCTGCTTCTTTGTCTTCTCATTTTGACTGCCATTCTGTGTCTGTTTCTATGTACTAAGCAAAGATCTTAAGTATCCCAGTCTTGTTAGTGTGGCTTTGTGTAGTAGGAGTCCAGTGACATAGTCCTGAGAGGGGTTCAAATTTAGCCCCAGCTTGTGCCCCTCTGGGGGCACCTGTTAAGATTCAGCAAGCAATCCCCAGATGCTGCTTATAGTTGCCTCAAAAGGCCACACCAGAAACCAAGGCCAGCTGCCTCCAGTGTGATGTAGGTGCTGCTCAGCAAGGGGCACCTGACTAAGTGAGGACACACCTAGATGTGGCTGGGGTGTGGCCGTGAGTTGGGGAGGCGGGGTTTCAGGGATTCCTCTGGGTGGCATGACCTCTGTTATCTAGTTTGATGACGTCTCTGCTATGGCGGCACTGTGTCCACACACTGGGAGGGGGGAGGGCTCAACAGAGGAACAGTGGACACCACTGGCACTTCTGTACAGAGCGAGTCTCACCTCAGCCCTCACTGTGGCAACTCAGTGTCCCCCAGTAAGTCCCTAGTGCCTCCTGTGCAGCTGAACCGCTACTGGTGCTCCAAGCGAGCAGGTCCATCACTGTGAAAATCCACTCGTGGATGTGGCCCCTTTAAGAGGCATCTGCCGCTCCCGCAGCATCCCATTCAGCCGATTGGAAGTGGGCAGCTCCATGTCCTTGTCCTGTCCTTGCCCCGTCCTACCTTCTGCCATTGCAGGGTCATTTCTTAGATTTCTCCATAGTTGTATGGCTTGTTCATCTAGATCCTGGTGATTTTCCTTGTTGTTTGCTCCTGGATTCTGTCACAACTTTGATTTGGTCTCCAGAGAGATGAACAGAGCCTCTATCGTCTATGCCATTTTTTTCTCTCTCTCTATTCCTTTTTTTTAAAGTTTGGAAACAGTTTTCTGTTTCTAAGCTACTTTTACTGTGAACCACCTATACTAAGTTGTGTACATACATTCTCTTTTCTCATTGTTACAACTCTGCAATTTTATAGTCATTAAACTTGCCTAAATGTGAAATATAGTGCCTTCTATCTTGATAGGACTCAGGTTGGTTCTTTGATAGCTTGGTTTATTGTTCTTTAGCTATAAAAGGTTGAGCGTATGAGAGGAGGGAGAGGTAGATGGGGTAAAAGGAGTCAAATATGTGGTGACAGAACTCTAACTATGGGAGGTGAACACACAATGTAAGTATATATATTGCCTTACTACTAAAATGTACAACTGAAACTTAATGGATTTCGTTAACCAATGTCACTATAAAAAAAAAAAAAGATCGACATACCGAGGTACTCAAGTCAACAAGGTAACCTTAAGTGGCTGCCTTTAAACTATGATATATAGGGACACATAAGAATAAGACTTTTCTGGAAACTTATTTCTAGAACTTGAACTTTTACCTATACTCCTTTCTAAAATTGATGTGACTGAGAAATTTGTTCAAAATTGCAACCTCTTACTTTACAAATGAAAAGAGTATTTCTCTTCTACCCCAAATTTTACTATGAATTTGCCATGGAATTAAAAATCCCAGAGGTGCTAAATACAGGGCCAATTAGAAATACAGCTTCTGACAACTTGAAAAAGTAAATGATTTTAATGACTTGGTAACACACCCATTTGCAAATTAGGAGAATTCCAGTTTTTTGCTTTTAACAAAATGGAAGTAGGATCATGTGGAATTTCTACCTACAGATCATTAAAAATAACTTCTTGAGATGATTACTGGATTTTTGGTGTATGACTTGGAAGAAGATCAAAGAATTGAGTGAAATTACTACAACAAAGCCCTTTCCATTCTTGCTTTCTAAATTATGTAATCGGAATTTCTCAGTGCCAATGGCTAGAAAAGGCAGAAAACAGGAATAGCCAAAAGAACAGCCTTCCATAGATACATAATCTCATTTCTTTAATCTCCCTCTAGCCTATTAAAAGATTCATTTCCAATAAGAAATTTACTCTCTATCTATAATAGCTATTAAGAGTTCTAATAATATTTGTAATGATAATAATCCAGAAAAAAAATTTAATATGTAGAGCCTTAGAGTCACAGAAAATGAGAAAAAAACTTTTTTTAATTCTGTGCCACAATTCTGTGTGTATAAATAAAATTAAATGATAACTAAGACATTTGATATACAAATATGAGATAAAATTCTGGAAAGAAAAGAATTCAAAGAAAAAAACATATAAAATATCCAACCTTTAAAGAAGAATTTATTCATATATTTTAATGAATGACGTTGGGAATCAAACTTACGTGGTATTTAAATTCCATTGGGATGCATTTAAAAGAGTGATGTGACAGTTTCATTTAAAATGTCAATATTTCCACATATCGTAAATTATATCCTTTAAAACAATTTAAACTTACAATGAAAAAGTTTAGGTATTAACCTAAAATACATTTTCAGAATTTTCTTAGGGGGAAATATTTGAAGACCAGTAATCTAAAGAGGTGAACTCAGATCAGACAGGGCCTAAGGGAGCTAGAGAGCCACGTTCCACCTCAAGTGGGTCCCCCACTATCCGGCCAATTGCTGCCAGGCAGAAATTTCGACCCAGAGGTGTTGACTCTAATTGAATGTGTGTTTTTCTGAGTTAGAGAATTGAAGAATAGAATCCCATCCTCAGTAAGTGTTTTTCAACTTTGTGATTCTCTGTACGTCTTTTGATTAAAAACTTTCTATGGCTCCCCACGACCTAAAGACCCAGCATTAGCTCCACAGTCTGCCATTCAAGGCCCTCCAAATTCTGGCCCCAGCCTGTCACTACACCTCTGCTTCAGCAAATCTCTATTCTCTCTTCTTTGCCTAGGTTTTTTTTTTTTTTGGGCCAACTTCTGTGATTTTTATTAAACCCTCTTGGTGCCTGCACATAGAAAAACTCAGGGTCTGCTTCTGCCCTCTCCCTGGGTTCAGACATCAGGGAAGTGATCTCCTGTCCTCCGATACTCAGAGGCATTAATCACTGGATTAACCACATGAAAATATTTTTTCTGTTCTCATTTAGATCACAGCGGCAGCTGTTCGGTTCCTCCACTCAACAAACTGCACACAGACAAGCTGAGGAAGAAGAGTTCAGACTATACAGTCAGCTCACTAGGGGTGAAATAGTCAGAATTAAAGAAGCAGAATGACTCTCAAGCCTAGACAGAGATTAACACTGTTAAAGCATTTTAAAGACTCTGAATAAGGGGTGGAGATTATGATTGTCAAGATGTGACAAATACTGCACTCACATATACAAATACTTGGCACTTATCTGTGGAAGGCAAAGGGTGATACACCCACTTTGCCCTTTGCCTCAGCAAATGAACCTTTCTAATTAGGGTGGGACAAGAAAATTTTTTTTGGTGACAGAAAAAATTGTTGTAATTCCTTATTAGCCTTCTAAATTAAGGGATTGTAGTAGCTGAAGGCTTTTTGGTTTGTTGAACGTAAGTGAATTTATAGACAGTGTTAAATGATGAGTATGGGAGTGTGAAATTCGAAAAGCCAGATAAGTAAAAAACTGCATGGGGGGCAAGAAGGCGATGATTTTACCTTCAGTAAAGATCAGTAAAGTTCACGAGTGCCTAGTAGAGTGTTTTCATTTAACGGAGGTGCCACTACAATGCCATGGAGTGCTTAGTTCCACTTCGAAATGGATGCCAGTTGGGAACAGAGTCTGTCTGTGGGGATGCGGCCACATGCGAAATAACTGGCTCTCACTCCAAAGAGAAAATTCAGAGATGTTCCAGTAGATTGTAAGTTACATGGACATAATTTTCCTTAGATTCCTGCTTCTTGTTACTTCACCCATCCTCTCCCCCACCATACCCTCTGTTGCAAAGGCTGCAGCCAATCCCAGGGTTTTGAGCAGCTAAAGTCCAGATGCAACTGACTTTACTGGCTCCTTGCTTGCTAGCAGTAGAAAAGTGACTATCAAAGACCAAGGCCTGAGTGACCAAGGCCATTTCAGTGGCAGTTTTTTAGTTTTAGAGAAACTGCAATGACCCAAGCAAACTGTGGCCAGGGACTATCTGCCATGTCACCTGCTGGGCCCTAGTCTCTGCGCAATCCTTTTGCGTGGGGCTAAGAGTTAAAGATCAGACCTGCAAGGGCCTGGTAACCATGACTGCTGGTGCTTGGGAGGCCCTGGTAGTCTAAGCTGCAGCAGGGCCTAGTCTTTGCTGGGGATACAGACAAGCCTTTCTTCTTTCCTGGGGAAGAAGCAATTATAATCTTTGGTTTGCTTTTGACAAACATTAAGAAGAAAAGTCAGCCCTCACAGGCTGGAGGGGAAGGAGTAGGGACAAGCTAAAATAGAGACCAAACTCCTTAGTAACTAAGCAAGAGTTAGAGGGGCAGGTTCATATTTTTAAATAAATTCCCGACATTTATAGGGGTGTTGATTAGATAGGGAATGAGTGGAGTCAGGAAAGTTGGCAATGTCCTGCTGAGAATAGAATGGAAAGGAGGAAAATTGACCACCAAGTACATAATTATGTTACAGTCAATTGTACTTTAGAAATACAAAGACTTAATAATGTGAAGAAAAACAGGCTGGCACCAAAAAACAGAACATAAGGACAAAGACAGTGAAAACATCAATAGGTCAGTTAAACACCAACTGGTGTCTTTAACATATTATTATGTAATGTGAAGGAAAATGCTGGTATTTACATAATTTGATCATAGAAGCAAAATATATTTTACACACACTTGGAGGAAAACCAACTAAGCATTAGGGTTATCTCCTAGGAAGGACCATGCCAGATGAAGACACCAAGCCTAAGCACACAAGCACACAAGCACACACACTCCTGATCTGCGAATGGTTCAGACCGGTACAGAAATCAGACAGAGTCAAAGGACTTTTGCTTGGTATATCTATGTAATTCTAGGCATGTATGTTTGAGAGTTTATGGGGGCGATACAGGCCTGGTGTTTCCCCCTAAATTGGCTCCTGCTTAGAGTGAGTCAGTGTAAGCAAATTCACATGGCTTTGTTACCTCCTCTACCTATTGGAATCACTGTCAAGACCTGTTCTTAGATTGGGAAATGGGGAGTTGACTTCCATGATAGTACCAGTGAATTGAATTGAGATTGTAGTGTTCAGGACAGGTTTTTTTTGCTCTCTGCCAAGGGGTAAAACTACTCAGGAAAGGGGGTGAAGGGGAGATTGGCAATGCAACCATCCAAGAGCTACCTAAGGTAGAGGGTATCTTGTCATGACAATGTGAATATCCAGGGTGCCTGGCAAGTCTTTGTTCCAAACCTGGCCAGGCTAACCCCAGACAAGACAGCTCTCTCATAGTTTTCTGTACTGCTGCTTTGTAGCACTTAACCACATTTGGCTATTTGGGTGATTTTCCCTGCAACTCTACTTCTCAGGGATTGTCAGTCTTGATTAATCATTACTATATCTGTTGTACTTGGCACCTAACTGGTGTCTCAATATCGGCTAAATGCAAGGCAGTGTGCTTTATTTCTTAGGGATGCATATCTATGTAGTGTGAGAAAAGGAAATGTATGGGAGTGTGTGACAACAAATTCAGAAAAATTAATAATTCTGTGAGGGGGGAAAGAGATTCAGTCCTAGAGGAGGACATCCAGGGGTCCTTAATTGTATTGGTAATGTTTCATTTCACAAGTATTGATTGTATTATTTTTGTACTTGTAAATACGTCATAATACATTTAAAATATACATATGGTGAACGAATGAGGATGCATGTAACAGGCCATCAGAGTCCATTAATAATTCAAGGTTTAAATCAAAGCAGCCTTATTCTGGATCTAAGTTCATCAGGCAACTTCAGCTTCACCTGAACTTGCCCACTGAGGCAATGAATTTTTCAGATCCATCTTTATATCTGGTCTGCTTGACATTATATTCTATTCCTCAGTGTCAGTGACATCCTGGTATCCTCTCCCTGTGTGCAGGCAGACTAAGGCATCTTCTAGAAATTAATCCATACTGGGACACTAAACATACTGAAGACTAAAGTTGAAGGCCTCACCCTGAGGCATGGAACATTCACCACCATATGAGATCCCTTGGGAAAAATCCAACTACCTTCCCAGGTTGAAACCCTTTTCTCTGTGCCTGCCTTTGGACTTACATAGTCTTAATGATGTTGTTTACATCCTCCGTTGCTATTTAACCTTCCAACAGTTTGTGTCATGTCCCTGACCGTATTGTGAGCTCTTGAAGATCAACTCTTCCACCACCCAAAAGGCCCAAGATAATACCCTGTAGAAGACAGTTACACTGATGACCTGCAAGGAGCCATGTCTCTTGGTGTTCAAACCCCTATGTAATCCCCTCCCACAATGACTCTGGGCTTAGTGAGTGACTTGCTTTGGTCAATGGGACATTAGCAAGCCTGAGGCAAGTAGAGCTTTGATAAGTGCTTGCTATCTTGGAATCCAGTTGCCATGTAAAAGAAACTCAGGCTAGACTACTGAATGATGACAGGAAGAAGTCCTGCCCTTTCAACCATCTCTGCCAAGACCCCAGGTATATGAGTGAGGCCATTTTAGACCTTCCAGCCAACCCACAGCTGCATGAGTGAGCTGTTTCCTTTTCCCTAAAAGAACGCTTCATCTTTTTTCAGATGTTGTCATGTTAGGATGTGAAGGTAGAACTGCTGTAGCCATCTTTTGACCACAAGTGGAGCTTTTGGAGAACAAAATCAGCACCTTGAGGATGGGAAAGTGGAGAGAAAGAAAGAACTGGGCCCTTGATGACATTATAGAGTTGCTGAATTAACTCACTATGAAGCTAGCTGACTTGTGGACTTTTTATTTTATGACATGCATATTCCCTCATTATTTAAGTTACTTTGAGTTGGGTTTTCTGTTACTTGAAGCTGAAGGCATTCTAACTGATACACTCCCCAACCAGTTCTACTGGTACAAGTATAAAATTTCTAAAATGCCCTGCATAGTATATAATAGACATTTGATAAGTTTGTCGTTGCTGAGGAAATAAAACTAGATTTTGTGGTAGAGACTGCTAATTGCTTACCCAATAGCCATTCTCCCTTTCCTCCTTAATTATAGAACTCTGAATTTTTGCTGGGCCTATTGCTATCTAGAACAAAAAAGACTATTTTCCTACCTTCTTATGTATAGATGTGGCCATATGACTAAGTTCAGGCCAATGAGATGTAAGCAGAAGTGTTGTGTGGGAGGGCTGATTCACAGGAGCTGACTCAGTTGGAAGGAAACTTTTTGTCCTTCTGCCTTTCGTCTTGCTTCTCCCAGCTAGGTTTCTCTGACTAGAGTTTCAGGCACCATCTTAGGCCATGAGCTGACCTTGAGAATGTAAGCCAGGAGCTAGATTGTTCAAGCAGAAAAACAGAAGGCTGGGTCCTGATAGGAAACTAGAACCACTATAGCAGCTCTGGACTGCCTGGCTTCAGATTTCTTGTCTGAGAGAAAAATAAATCTCAGTTTTATTTAAGACACTATTATTTTGAGTTTTTCTCTTCTATTCAGCCAAGTAAAATCACAGCTACAGTCTCTTTAACAACTTTCCTTTTAAAATTTTGAAGACTGGTGTGGAAGAGTATATGAAGAGTATGAATAACGAAGAATCTTCTACCTCAGTGTTAAGCAAGCCCTTCCTGGGTTCCTTCCTGATGCAGCATTTATGAGGCACTTTTCTGTGCTTAGATTGAAGTTCTAGATTGCAAGTAATAGAATCCAACTCTGGCTAACTGAAGCAAAGGGAAATTTCTCAGAATGACATCAGGAGTTATTGAATTGGCAGGAGGCCGGAGAACCATCCTGGGAGTGGACAGGAGTCTGGGCAACTCTGTAGGGTGGGAGTCAAAAACCTGCAGTCTAGCAGCAGAAACAGCCTGCTCAGGTCACTGTCACTGTTGCTGGCCCTGCTGCCCCTGCCATCATTGTAAAAATGAGTGGCCTCTAACTCATGTTCTCATCTTTCTTATTGTCACTCAGTAACCAATGTCTCAAGATAGATGGCAGGAATTGAGGAAAGGTAATTTTAAAAAAGAAAACCAAGGTATTATTATGATGGAGAAATGGAAACAGTATAATAAAAAATTATAAATATTCACCATATCCAAGAAGTCAGAGTCAGATGAAGGAGACTTGACTGGCAGCAGCTTGGTATCTAAGGTCCCAATCCTTTTCCTCTCCTTGAAAGATGTCCCTTCTCTAAGTCTAGCCTATTGTATTACCTATTTTAGTCATGGCCACCCTACTCTGATCTCTTGGCTTTCTGTCCTTGTTTTTTTCTTGTTCCTTAAGGAATGATTGAACAGGAAGTTAGAAGGGGATGGTAGAGATCATCTATTTCAACTTCTTTACTTTCTACATAGATACTAGGTTTCCTCAGATCTTGACTTCCATGTTTTTGACTGTAATTGGTATTGAGTTCAGATTGTGTTTTGTGCATCCTGGTGTTTGACCCTTAACTGTACCTGATTCTCACTGTTATGGGATTATGTCCCCACTAAAATTAATATATTGAAGTCCTAACATCTAATACCTCAGAATTTCACCTCATTTGGAAATAGGGTTGTTGCAGATGTAATCACCTAAGTTGAGCTCATACTGGAATAGGGTGGGCCTCTAACCCAATATGACTGGCATCCATATGAAAAGGGGAAATTTGGGCACAAAGATAAGCAGACTCAGGGAAAATGCCATGTGAAGATGAAGGAGAGATCAAGGTGATATTTCTACAAACCAAGGAATGCTGAAGATTACCAGGAAACCATCAGAAGCTAGGGGAAAGGGATGGAACAGAGTTTTTGTCACAGCTGTCAGAAAAACCAACCTTGATCTTAGGCTTTTAGCCTCCAGAACTGTGAGACAATAAATTTCTGTTAAGCCATTCAGTTTGTGGTACTGTTATGGCAGCCTAGCTAACTTATATACTAACCTGCCCAGGTAAAATCCTTAATCTCTTTTTGACACATCTTCATTCCTGTTCATGACACAAACATGTTCTCCCTCACGGGTTAAAGAACTTTGTTAACAACCAACTGGGACTCTGCCTTCTCTTCCTCTCTTTATATTCAGCCTCACACCAATTCTCAACAACCTTTTTGAAATGTCTATCCATTTCATTGCTACCACCCAGTCCCATTCTTCATCATCTCACATTTGAATTATTATAACTGTTTCTTAAATTGTCTCCCTGATGCCAGTGTTACTTCCTTTATCCATTTTTCCATGTCTCTACCAGATTAGTCTTCTAGCTTCCCCATGCCGACAACCTCCCATCAAAGCATGCACAAAGCCTTTCCTTTTTTTCCACTATAAGCTTTCCCATTGCTTGCCTGCCTTTGAGCCTCTACCAAAAGCAAAGGAAGGTCACTGACTCTCTTGCTGTATTAAACTCTGAACAAATAGACACTGTTCTCATTTGGTGTTCTTATTTCCACAGAATAAATAATCTATGGAGGAAAAGGCATGCTTTTTCTAGTGCATTTTTTAACATGGTGGGATGTAAGCGTAAAGCTGCAAGCAGCATCTTGGATACTCTGAAGGGAAAGCCTGTCTGAGAACAATAGCAACATGAAAATAAACAGAGCAGGCCATGGAGACAGGGAGAATAAGTCCTGAGGATGAGAATAAGTCCTTGAGATCTTGACTCCAGCTGTAACTAAAGTCAGCTCTACTTCTGGACTTTGCAGTTTCATAAGCCAATGAATTTCTGTCTTGCATTTGCTAGTTTGAGTTTCTGTGGCTTGCAACCAAAAGAATCATGACCAATAAAATCTCTTTTTTGAGTTGCTCCTGCCCGCCCCCCTTAGTATAAGGGACCAGAGCTATTTCTACAGTCAGGTGGAGAGGGAGGACTGGAAAACCCTGATGCTTTGGTCACTGGTGACAAATTGAACCCTGGTGTAGAAAAGTTCAATGGGCACTGCACAATCTGCTATGCTGTCCCAAAGTTGGGCCCCAAGTTTACAGCTTTTTAGTTCACATTCTCATGCTCAGCTACCATTCTCCCTCCAAAGCAGGACAGATCAGAGTGGCTAGACCAGCATGGTTTATAGTCTTAGCCACATGCTGTATTAAAACCAGCCCTCCCACAGAACCGTAGGCTCTTGTGTTGAGCCCTGGTTTACTACCATACTGCCCACCTCTTAATAAGTTCTCCTTGTCAGGGGGTAACTCAGCTTAACCCAGAAAAAGTCTCAGAATATCAATCTGAAATTCTGATTTTATTTCCTTCGTACCAAAAGGCTCTGGGCTCCTATACACATGAGTCCATTCTCTCTCCAGGGCTCAGTTTATCAGGGAATCTCTAGGAGAGGCTCAGTTTTTTATCAAGTAACAAAACGTTCCCTTCTCTAGGACAAAAGGTATGCATTTGTATTCTAAAAGGAGCCATTTCTTAAATGGCTTTGCAGAATATAGAAAATCTGCTTCTAGGTGATTTTATCTCTGTTTATGTGGAGAAGCAGCTTCTGAGGTTTAAAAAAAGTAAAATGGGGGGAAAAAGCTCTTATTTCTCAGTATCCCACGCTGTGAACAGTTCTGCTTGTCAGGTTGGTCTCTTTGTTTCCAAATCCTGGCTTCTATATGGTGCACATGCTGCTCTGCAGCTTAAGCTTTCCTGTCCCATTTTTTGAACCCCACAGTCTAAGACCATACTGCTGACTATATACTTTGCTGTATATTCTTTAGCACTTAGCATTCAATATACAATTGGTGAATGAATGACTTAACAGATAATCAAATACCTTTTGTAACAAATGATACTTCCAATACTTGAATTTTGTACCAGTTGTTGCAACATAAGAGATTAAATTTGAAATTTACAAAGAATGTCATTGTAAATGTTATTTTAATTTTTAAATATTTTCATCATACATACATTTTGAAAACTAAACTTTTGTTTAGCAATTAGAAAAAACAATATTCTTATATACATTTCTAATTAGTATTTGGAAATTTTACATTTAAAATAACTTTAATATTTAAAAAGATTTTGAATTCTCTATCTAAAACTTAAAAAAGCCATGCTACCTTTATCACCCCAAATCGTAAAGTTCCTTTTTACCTTCCATTTTATCTCCCCAATAAATATGTATATATCAGAAGTATATTTTTTAAAAGTAATTTCAACTTGTCAAAAAGTCAAATGATTTAAAAATTTAGCTTAATTTAATGTTTCTTTTCTGTTGCTATAAAGGTGAATGGAGTTTGCTATTGTAAGTAAAAAAAGCTTTTTTTGCGTGTCCTGTAAACATTCCTTCTTTATATGTCTCCCTCCTTTGGAAGTGTAGCCACCTCTGTAAGTGTGGAAATCTGTAGTGGAGTGGGACATTTCTGAGCTCCTAGTCTTTCCTTCTGCTTAGTGGCTCACTATAAAAAGCTGAAGTAAGAGAATAAGGTATACCTTCCCTAACTAGTTTTCAATAGATTTATTCATTCATATATGTATATATTTTCCTGAATTGACATACAATGCATTGTTATAAATCAGGAACTTTTAAGATAAATATAAGATTTAAATCTCTTGCTGACTTTCCATAAATAACATGAAAAAAAAACAAACTCTTACTTTAAGATCTGAAATTTGAGACTGGTTTTCCACTTCTTCAGCTCCTAATAAGCACTAAGAAGCAATTTGCATCAATTCACCACCTACTCCTTGGCATCCCCAATTCCTCCAGCAGTTATTGCGAAGGTGGCTTCATTTTCAGGCATCTCGGGACTAACAGAATACAAGAGAACAGAAGTTTATAAAAAGCTCTATTTCTATAAATACTATATTCCTGTCACAGGCATCACACTCCTATCAGTCTGAGTCTCCAGAAGCATCTGAGTTGGTACAGCTAAATGTGGACTACAGAATTTGCCTACAAGTATTATCAACCCTCACAAACATTTATTGAACAACTTCTATATGTAAGGTTCTTAATGTTAAGAAAAATTATCCCAAACTTGTAAATAGGCAAAAGGGATAACTGAGTGTTCTTCCAGTGTACCATCAGGCATTGTGTTTTTCCTGTGAATTCAGTAGAGTTCTTTGTTTTTAATATCTACTGACTTCACATATGCTAAGTAGAATAAAATAAATGGGGTTTTTATTCACTGACCTAAAAGTTTTAAAGAGAAAAACGTATACCTGAAGGCTAGCTCTGGTTATGTATGAGAGCAGTAACTATGATGACATTCCAGGAAAAGGGCTGGGTTTCTTTTTGTAGTCACTCCTGTACACTTGGGAATTCTTCTGAGAACACTTTTCTGCTCAATTCTTGGGGAATTCTTTGTTTGTTTGTTTTTTTAACAAGAAATGTCTTTCTCTTACATGTATATAAGGTGGTAGTTGAAGCCATGGGGTAGCTATGGTAGATGAGCTATGATTACCCTAAGTAGATCATCCATAACAAGCTAAGAAAGTATAATGATTAAAAGTGCAGGCTCTGGATTCAGACAGCAGAGATTCTAATCCTAATTCCATCCTTTATTTGTGGTGTGATTTGGGGCAAATCCATTCATTTACTCATTAAGAAAAAATTGATTGAGCCCTAACTATTCCCCTGTTGTATTGCCTGAGATTTATGAGTGGAAAAAAAAAGTAAACAAATATCCCCGCCCTTGTGAAACTTATATTTTGGGAAAGAAGAGACAGATAATAAATAATGAACATAATAAATAAACATATTATGCAATATGTTAGAAAATGGTAAGTGTTATGGGGAAATAAAAAAAGCTACATAAGGGAGATTAGAGTGTGGAAATTGGGAAGAGGCTATTTGCAATTTAAAATAGGGAGATCCAGACAGGAATTGTTGAAAAGACTTGAAGAGGGTGAGGGAGGTAGCCAGAAAGAGGGCTGTGTGTGGAAAGGTTATTCCAGGCAGGGAGGACAATAAGTGTGCAAAGGCCCTGAGTAGGAGCGTTCCTGGCATGTGTATAGGACACCAAGGTGACCACAGAGCTTGAAGCAGTGCAAGAAAGGGTGAGAGCAGGAGGAACAGGAATAGTGTCATTCATGTAGTGCTCGGTGAACCACTGTAGAAATCTGAGCTCTTATTCTGAGTTAAGATGAGAAGCCTTTGGAGGATTTTAAGCAGAGGATAGATATGACTTAGTTTTACAAAGGACTACTCTGGCTTCTGTGTTCAAAATAGACTGTAGGGGGCCAATGGTTACCTAAGTGCTTGGAGACTTGGTTTTCTCATATGAAAAATGGGGATAATGACATCTATCTCTTAGGCTTGTTGTTGTAAACAATGAAATATATATTAAGTACTGGTGCAAGGCCTAGCAAATAGTAGCCACTCAATAAATGTTACCTATCATCTTCTCTACCTAAAAGTTTTAAAGCCAAGAATTCTTTGTGAGAAATCTTTAGGGACCAGAAAGAAGGGAGTATGTGTTGCACAGAAGACTAAATTTTGACATTTTGAGCTCTGATCTAGTTTTGCTGTTTTCATTCAAATTTATGGAAACTTGACATAACTAACCTCTATGATAACTTTAATTGCCTTTTATTGAGTCTACAGAACCCTAGTATTTTTAGGATTATAAAGACTGCAGGAGTTGTTTGTTCCTGCACGTTTGGAGGACTTGATGAAATATACAAATGATTGAATGCAGATGGAGTCCATTTATTTGTTAATTAAATAAACAACTATTGAGTTCTTACTGTGTCGAGTACCTTGCTAGGTACTGAGGCATTAAAAATACAGACTGAGTCACTGTTGTGACGGAGATGTACATGTAACCAACTGATTGCAATTCAGAGTAAAAAGTGGGAAAGTTCTAAGCAAAGCAATCCATCCGAGATATAGACCAAGAAATTTAGTAAAAACATGGGACTCTCCTATTACCTGTTCGATTCAACAAAAAACATTTGTTGCAAATTTTTAGAGATTGCTGAAGCTCCATAAAATACAGCATTTGTATATTATAGTCTTCCACAGGCACAGGAGATAAAGAGCAAAATGGTCTGAATAAAAACCATCTACATATGGGACCTTATTATTTAATATTTATTCAATGACAATACATAATAAGTACTGTGATTCATAGCAAAAAAAAAAAACATTAAGAACTCATCTGATTTCTTTTTGGCTGATTTTCTCTCACTAGGATAAAGAGTTATTACAGATCTTTGCCTTATTTCTCAAGGTTAGCTAATCAATCAGTCACAAATATTACATATCTATTATGTCCCAGGTATAGTGTTCCTATCTTCAAGGTATTTAATATCTAGCAGGGATGACATGTGCATACTATAAATCACTACCAATGGAATGTAAGCTCCATGAGAGTACGGCCTTATCTTTTTGTTTTGTCCACTGATCTTTCCCCAGAACCTACAACAGCTGATATGTAGTAAGTTTCTCTTTAAAATTTATTGTTTTATAATTCTAAGTACTGTGAAAGAATATAAGGTGTACTGTAGGGTATAGCCTAGACTACAAGGGCCAGGGAAAGGTTTCCCGAGGAAGTGATATTTAAACTGAAATCCGAAAAGAAAACTGGCAGAAAGAAAGGAGAATATATTCCTGTCATACTGTGTACTTCTACACTTACTACACTTTAGTTGAGATTGCTTATTTCATTATCTAGCTTCACTGTAAGCTTTGGAAGGAAGGTCAAGAACAAAATCTATTTGTCAACAGAATCCCTGAATCATTAGAACTTAGTACATAGTAGGAACTTCCTAATTTTTGAGAAGGAAATTAAAAAATGTGGTATCTTCCAGTGGTATAATTACAGCCTCCCAGGAGAGGCAATTTTATTTAATACTATATGCATGAGAATCTAAGAATAAGAAAATATTTTTAAAAAAGAATAACAGAATATTTACCTGTCATAAATCTTGGCAATTCTCAGTTCTCCTCTTCCCTTTCTCAAGCTTATTCTTGTTGTTGAAGCATGAGCCAGAATGTGTCCACCGATGGGTTTTTTGGGGTCTGCCTGAAAACTGAATTAAAAGCACCTTTTTAGGTTTCATTATGTGAACTAGATAGAGTAATATCTGCAATTTCAAAGCAACTTTTCTGCAGAGGATGGCAGCGGGGTGGGGCAGGGGCTTGTTCATTAACTATGGAGGGGGAGGGTTTGGAGCTGCTCTGTTCACCATTGCCATCTAGTCCTGGTTTTTGAGACTCTTGTGATGAATAGTTCATGTTTTGTTTGATTTTTTTTTAAAAAGAAAAAACATAAATAAAACATTATTCACTGTCTTAGGATAACTCTTGGTGTTAAGTAATTTTTCTTTTTTACAAAATACAAAAATTGAATTTATTTATTCATGCATTCATTTATCAGAAATATTTATTAATAGCTTACTATGGGCTAAGCATTATTCTGGTCTAATGACTCAGAAATATCCAGCCCTCCTTCATGATCCTATATGTAAATGATGGCAGATTGAGAAACACTTTCTTATGTATTAACTGTATGTTGGAAGCTTTCAATGTTGTACAGGTTATGAATTTGCAGTGAGAATAGTCTCAGAAATATCTTTGTTTTTATCACTGATGCCTAAAGTTTATTCTCCTAAAATATGATACAGAAAAGATGAGCTCTTAGTAGATCTGATCATGTGGATTCAAAAATATATTGTCATTGTAAGGTAATTATAAATATTATTGATAATCATTGAGAGATAGATTCACTAGGGGACTAACACTCACTCAGCATGATGTGACAAGTTCTTAATAACTCTGCTAATGAGCCCTTCAAAAAAGCCTGGGTGCAACAATCCTCAACAAAATATCAGCAAACTGAATCCAGAAGCATATTGAAAGGATTATATATCATGACCAAGTAGAACTTATTCTAGGAATGCAGGAGTGGTTCAACATAGGAAAACTGTCAATGTAATAATCATATCAATAAAATGAAGGGAAAAAACACATGATCATCTCAAGTGATGCAGAAAAAAACCTAGGCTTTGACGTCATCAATAGAGGTAACTGAACATAAACTAACAGATTATACTTGATCAAAATAAAACCGTGCTATGGCAAATTAGCCTCAGTTCTGTCAGAATAGTGTTAAAAGTGAATTCAAATTCTGCTTGCTCCAAGAAGGTGCTCAGGATTCTGGTTACTCTAAGCATAAGGCTCGGTGTAGTGAGAATGTTGCTGATTGGCATGAAATTAAATAGACTGTAGGATGGTGGGGATAGGAAAGTCTCTGGTAAAGGAGTCTGCTGATATAAACTGCTGCTCAATTAAAGGGCTTGGAGTTTAGGACCAGAAGATCCCTGGCTGGGCTTAAATAGGATTGGTTAAGATTCAGCAGGTCCAATGCGGGAACACACACAGAGAGTTAGTTTTGGAGTGAACCACTATCAAGAAAGTAGCAGCCAGCAGTTGAGGCTGACAGCAGTTAAGAAGTCAGAATGCTGGATAGGTTGCTTTATGCAGGCTGCCGAATTGGGTAGCAAAGCAATAATGTGATCTCATTTGGATGAAATAGCTAAAGTTGAGTTGTCTCCATAATGTTTATAGATCAATACTACTCTTTTTAATGGAATGGCTCTAAATTTTCCAGGTCACCCTTTGTTATGGATGGTTCTTCAAGGTCTTAAAAGAATCCTGTGTTCTATATATAGATTGGGTTGCTTCAGGCCCTGATGATATACTCAACTGGGCTGTGAACTCTGAACTTTCAAACACTATATTTATGCTTCTCTATTGCACTTCTCATGTTCTGTCTTTAGTGCCATTATTATTCATATATTTCCCCTCAACCCCTTTATTACCTATCATAAAGCTCCTTAAGGGCAGACAATATTGTATTTAGCTCTGCAGCAACCAGCTACACAGTGGGTATTCAAAAATGGGGTTTGAACTTAAGATATGGAAGTTTAAAAAATACCAAGGAAAATATTGGGCTGTAGAAAGATTGGTGCTCCACAGAGGTAGACCAGTTAGAAGTGTCTATCAAAAGAAGACAAGAAAGGATAGTCAGAGTTAGCTAAATGGGCAGAGAGAAGTTTTAACAGCTGTGTTACAGATGGTCTCTCATACTGCCAAGTAATTCTCCTATATGAGCATGGTTAGCTTCACCTCTACTTTTCCAAACATTCAGTAGTCTCTGTAAGTTCCACTCTCCATTTTTGTCCCCTCCTTTTGGACAATATTGCCTGGCTCTTCACAAAGAAAATGAGGGCCCTCAGGAAGAGGCTCCCTCAACTCTCCCTTCTTTCTACCTGCTACCTGCATAGTTATCTACAGTTGTAGTCATTCTTCCTCCCTCCCTCTCAAACTTCTTTTCTTTTTACTTATTTCAGCAACTCCTCTTATACCTTGATGCCTTTGCACATATGATTCCTTCTGAAATGCAAGCCCTTTTCCCACTGTGTTCATTTAGCTCTTACTCGTCCATCAAGTGTCATCTCTTCTTGGGAACCTTGCTTGATATCCTGAAACAGAGTAGAACCTGCTTCCTCTGTGCTCTCAAACCACTGTGTATATTCCTCTATTAAAGTACACACATTGTAATTTTTAATTCATGGGTCTTACTCTCCCACTATACTCTAAATCCTTGCTCATCTTTGTCACTCCGGTGCTTGGAAAAGTGCCTGTAATACAGAAAGCACTCAATAAATATTGAATAAATACAGAGGAAAAGACAATTTTGGTCTCTCTGGTCTAGATCCTTTTGGACACAGATTTGTGACATATCTTTGAAGAAGCTATAATTTAAGGAACTTTTGAAGGGTGTTTTGATAGAAAGGCAAATGTAAAAGGAGATAGAATTTCTCCCTAACTGAAGTAATCCTCTCCTAACCCCATTACAGATAATCTAAAGAAGTGCAGGAAGCTGGAGCTTCTTGATGTATAGCCACAGTGTTTTCTTAGCAAATTATTGTTTGCTGTTACCAATGTGGTACCCTGTGCACAAAACAGAATAGGTATTACTGTTTGTTATTGATTATTGTGGGTGAAAAGCCTGAATATTAAGAATGTCATCTCCAAAGGGAGATGATTTCGAGTGAACTAAATGGGGAAATAAATTATAAGATTTGCCAAAGTACTAAGAAAATATATAGGAAAGATATGGGGAGAAAGGAGCCCTTAAAAAATGACTCATGAACTAAGAGGTTACACTTAATCAAAACAGAATGCAATACACCATAACAGCCCTAGCTCTGGGAGAATATCAAGTCAATTCAAATTTTACTTGTTCATTCAAGGTATTCAGAATTCTATATAGAATTTTGGGTAGATTTTATGGCCCTTAACCTTTCTTGTAGGTCACTAACATTTTGATAATTTAAGAAAAAATATAGACTCTCTCCCAGAAAAACATACATATACAAAAATTTATATGTAAGTTTAGATTTGTGCTTGCTCCCTCCTCTGGTATTGATAGGTATTATTAACAATAATAAGAACCATGATTTATTGAGTCCTTACTATGTGGCAGCCCTTACTCTTCTAATTCATCTAATTATTTCCTTTTGCTTTGATTCCATATTTAGTAAATAATTTTGGATTAAAATTTGCATTCCTGTAGAGGTCTGCATATAGAGAGAGAATGCACTGTTCACAAACCTCAAATGTAGTAATGTTTTTCATTATCAGTAAACTGACCCTCTGATCTTTCATTGGATCTACAACCTTGAACAATGTGAGTCTGCCCCTGAGAGATAAATTGGTTCTCAGTAGGATGACCAATTCAAATCTTTGCCTGTAAGGCAGAGGGCCCTGAACTCTGGTCATTTTACCAGAGCAATGGATACATCCCTGCAAAGCCCTCAAATGACAGCACGCCAACCTTTCCTCAGGCATGTACAGCCCTGATGTGCTATGTGGTATATGAGTTTGGGGTTAGACCTGGGTTCAAATTTTGGCTTATCAGCCTGACATGTGACCTCAGGAAAATTGTTTAACCATTCTAAGTGTCCGTTTCTTCATTTTAAGTGGGAGATAATAACTGTGCTTAGCTGGTAGAGTAGTTGTGAGAATAAAATGAAATAATTTAGGTAAGGCATTAACCCAGTGACTTTAATTATTACTATCTGCTTTCATGATCCTGACTCAAACACTTATCTATGTTACCTTGGGCTAGTTACTTACCTTTTTCTTAGTTTAACTGTAAAATGGAAACAAAAAAAACCTTATCTCTTAGGGTTGTTGTGAGGGATCAAGATATATTTAGTATAAATTTTTGGGAGCCTACTATGTGCCAGGAACTATGCCATATCCATTAGCTCTACCCTTACAGTAATCTTGACACATAAGAGATACTCAATAAATGGTAACTATTATTATTTAACTAAATGATTCAGATAAAACGGTTATTCTTTCAGTGACATGTAGACCAATAAACTTTTCTTAAAGTTTATTTGAGCTTCCTTTGAACCAAGTCTTGAGGTAAAGCACAAGAGGTGTAATAGCATTCCACATTCTTTTAGAGGGCTTTAATTTATTTCTATTTCTGACCAAGTAAAAACAGCTTCAGAAAACCACCCACATCCCTTCTTTAACCTATTCTCTTATTTCCCCTTCTTTTATATTTTTTTCTCCTTTCCTCCTTTTCTCAGGAAGCGGGGGAGTATGATGAGAAGGAGAAAGAGATAGGGGTGGATATTAGAAACAAAGGGGCCAAGAAAGATTGCTTCATTTATCCCCTTCTGGTTGAACAGAATATGGCCTATGGTTGAGGGTAAAACCCAGAATGACCTGACTGCCAACTTCAAATTAGAGTAATGGGATTATGAAGTATAGGATTATGATGATGGTAGGACAGGTAATATCTTTCTGGGAGTGGAATGAAAAGGGTAGCACAGTGAGGCTAATAGAACATTAATTTTGAAGTCGAAGATGGGTTCAAATCCTGGCTCCATTTTTTAATTGTACAATTAAGTACTAAGTACTCTGAGCCTCTGTTTCCTCCTTTATAAGTCAGGAATAATAATATCTACCTCAAATGCTGGTTGTAGTAGGGACTTTGAAAGGCCTGGGCAAGGGCAAGCTTGAGGAACAATGGGTAATCCTGGTACTATTAACTTGCTAAAGGGTAAGTTTACAGATGGAATTCTTGAGAAGAGCTCTACTGAGAAGAAAAAGACTGAGTGAGCATGTCCAAGAATGAGGATGCTTTGAGATTAGGGGAAGATAGGGAGAGAAGAATACTGGCAAACAGAAACCTTTGGGGAGAAAAAGATAGTTTCAAAAGAGGAGTATGTTTAACAAGTTTTGTTAAGTAATCCCCTACTCTAAAGCAAGTAGAAACATCTTTTTTTTTTTTTTTTTTTTTTAACATTTTGAAGATGGAATTCTAGGGGTTTGGGGTAACAGGGAAAAGATGGAGCAATATATTGAGATTTCTTTATAGAAAGAATAGGGAAGCCCAAGAAGGCTGAATGATGTCGAGATAACATAAGAATTACAGATGAAAGCACCTGGCACATGATAAGCAATCAATAAATATAAGTTCTCTTAATTTCCTACTATATAAATTAGAAATAATAATAATATCGACTTCAAATACTCTCTTAATTTTAATGGGAAAGAAAATAAGTTCAAATAGTTTAAATGACATGCACAAGGTCACCATGCTAGTGACTCTAATGTTTTTTTCTCTAATCATACTGCCTCTTATTTTATGCTAATGATGTTGAATCAGTAAGTGACATCCTTAGAGAATAAACTAACTGCACATTTATAAGACTACAAATGTTCTAAGATGACTTTTTGTTTTAGCAAAATGAATACACCAAAGAGGTAGGTGACATCATGGTCTTATTCATTGCTCATCTTATTATTTGCCGTGGTGTGAGATTTAGGGGCTGATAATTTGACTTTTTATCTCCAAACCTTCATCAACTGGATCATTCTAGTTCCAAAATCTATATCTGTAAGCCTCATCTAGGAGCTACTGCTCTGCTGTATCACACGCAGCTCCTCACCTCTATAATTTTGTTTCTTTTTAATGCAATGTGCCATCAAGTACAATGCATGGGATATAAGCCTCAATTATTGTCAGCGTACTTGGGGACTCATACTAATTATAGTGATATTTCTCTGACAGGCCCTGGGCGAGCTGCAGCTTGTAGTTCCTCAACACTGAGAAACAAAAATATTTTCTTTATAGGTTTTCTAATAGCATTTGAAATCCTTTAGTTTAAAACTGTCCTTTTTTTTTCATTTAATGATAGCAATATACATGCTTTATATGAAGATATGCATTTAATTTGCATTGTTATAATTTAAAATACTTTATACTGTACTAATTATGGTGAACATTCTTTCCTTACAAATTGGCTAGGTGAAGGAGATGATGCATCAAAGCAGATTCACCCAGCAAAAATACTAGCCCTCTTACCTTCTCTGGCTCTTTACTTAACTCACCTCATTGTTAATCTCTTCTCCTCTCTGACTCCTTCAATTATTTCCTTTCTGTCTCCTCTCTATTTCTCCTTTCATTGTCTTATTGGAGTCGATTCAAATGGTTTTACTCTTTTTGAAACTTTCTACAAATATAAAAAAAGAGCCCCTATCTGACCTAATTTCCACCGACTGCCTTTGCTGTCTAACTCTAGATAGGCAGTGTTGGCCTCTGCAATGCTCCCTCCCCACACCTGAAGAAAGAACATTGCTCTTTAACTTGCACTGTTTTATTTGACTGCAACCCACTTCCTCCCTCTGAGCCAATGAGTCATTTTCTCTTTTTAAAGCAAGCCTTAAAAATCTTCCATTTCCCTTCAGTTTAAAATTATTCTTTTTGTGAAGTACTTTATGTCCTATGAAAGACACCTTATAAAACAGAAGACTGCCTTAATGCAAAGGCTATAGACAATTGTGTGCCCTACTAAGACTTTAAAATTTTGAATTAAATGGACATCATTTGTTTTTCTTTTTTTATGGAGGAAAGTCACATAGTCTATTTTGTTCACAAATGAATTCCCAGAATCTTGATACATAGTATAGACTTTCAAAAAAATATTTACTGAATGAATTAAATGATTGATTCCCCCTTCCTCAACATTTTTAACTTGCTTAATATCATTTGTACTGTTAATATTTTCACATTGGAATCTTCTGTGAATACTCATAAAAGGGTACTGAAAAATGAGAGATATATCAAACTGCAGAAGTTGCAGCAATACTCTTAGGGTTAATTTAGAAAATGCCTAAAGAGAGACACATTCATTTCAGTATAATTTACAAAATTTACACAAGCATGTCTGTCAAATATCTTCTAATACATATGCCAATCTCCATGACTCATTTATTTTATAATTGGAAGTTTGGGGAGATAATGTACAGCAGGGTGACTATGGTTACTAACAATTAAAAAATAACGTGTCAATGACTGATTTATCTGCTACTATATGATGTATTGACTTAGTTTTAACATAATATCACTTTGTACTGTAACCATCAGAGTACTAATTTATGGAAGCAAGAATCATCAATGGATGTTAAAACAAATAGATAAAAGCTTATCATAGAACAAGTTTTTTACACCAGTCTCAAAGTATCACCCCACAAATTATTGATTACGAAGTGAAAAAGGTCTTTTGCAATGCAGAAATCTCGTGAAAACCACTTTAATTACATGAGCAAACTTAACATCATTAATAATGAACAAACTGCCCTATAGTCTTCCTGCCAAAAGTGTTTAACATTTTAAATGCTGAGAAAAAAAATCAACTCCAAACTGAGGGACATTCTGAAAAAGTTAGCCTGTGCTCTTCAAAAATGTCAGTGTTATAAAAGTCTAACAAAGTTGAGGAGCTGTTCCGATTAAAGGAGACTAAGGAGATATGACAACTACATGCAATGCATGATCCTCCATTGATCCTGACTCTAAAACAAAACAAAATATGCCAACAATTATAAAGGAAATTATTGGGACAATTGGATATACTTGAATATAACTGTATATTAAATAACAAAAGTATGCCAATGTTAAATTTCCTGAATGTGTAACTATACTGTGGTTATGTAGGAGAATGTTCTAGTTCTTAGAAGAGATAGATGAAGTATTAAGAGGGGAAGTGCCATGATGTCTATTAATAATTCTCAATAGTTCAGGAGAAAAAATAGTCAAATGGTTTACAAAAAAATGCACACACAAATACACACAACATGTGTGCACACATGTGTGTGTGTTTGTATGGAGAAAAAATTTACATATGCGTGCACACCCATGAGAGAGAAAAAATATGGCAAAATATTAACGATTGATGAACCTAGGTGAATGATATATGCGTACTTGTTATACTAGTCTTGCAACATTTCTTTAGTTAAAAAAATTTCTAAATAAAAAGTTGATGAAAAGATCTTTAAAGAGAGTAATATAAATTCAGGATTATTTTGATAGTATATTCAAATACATAATCTTCATAATTTTGATGCTACAACCAACCTTTCTTTAAAATTTGTTTTCATTATCCTCTTTTAGCTTTCCTTGCCTTTCCATTTCACTGCTGTCTTTCAAACAGAGTCATCAAGAGGTGTGTTATGTGCACAGATACTTCAACAAATTCTGCATATTGCCTAGTATGGTCTGAAATTGTTTTTTCAAACAGGAGACTACTCTCATAGGACCTCTTATAAATATATCTTATATATATCTTGTAAAAAGCCTGCATTTTTTTTTTAGGCTAAAAGCTTATTAGTGCAAAAGAAGCCATTCATATATCTGGAATATACATTTTTATTTCCCTGGGATCTTTTTCTTATTGTCCTCCAATATCTTTTTAGCCCTAGACAAAAGAGGAGCACAAAGTACCTTTGAAAATAGTTAAACTATTGCTTTATTTTATAAAGAACTAGAGAAAGATAGGTTCTGGATATTTGTGATATTTGCAATTAGGAAATAATAGGCACTGTGCAATAAAGTGATTTGTGATATGCACCCACATCAAAACTGAGTACATTGTAATTATTTTCTATTCCATAATCTTTTTTTAATTCTATAATCTTCTTGATATTAACCTTTGTGAAATACAAAAGCAGAATATTGGGGCTTACGTCATAGTTGCTCCTGGATCGGCAGTCATTTGATTGGTCACAAACACAGCCACATTATACTCTGCATCAAGAGATAAAATGAAGAAACTAAGATAACAATGTAAAAATTAAAAGTTCATTGTTTAGATTTCAGAGTTTAGGAACATTATGCCATAAATTTATTTAAAAACAATATTATATTCCTTTCTTTGATAACATAATTTATTTAAAGTTATCGTTATTTTAATCAAGGCATTTTATCGTATGAGAATCAGTATTTTTGATTTAAAAAAAGAGTGGTATCCCTATGAAGGTAATTTTATTTTTAAAAAAATGTATAGCCACTGACATTATTCAGAGCTTCTCTGCAAAGTCAACTCAGCAAATAGTCACAGATGCTATTCTGATAGTGCCATTTTATTTAAAAAATCTACCTTCTGAGATTTTTTGGAGTCGTGACAACATCTGTGCCAGTTTTTGCTGTCGTTCAGCCAACTCCCCACGACCACTGAAATCCACTCGAAAAAGTGCCATTATTGAATCAATGATCTGCACAGAATTAATGTAAAATAAATATGCACTTGGATAAAAAGAAGTTAACTGGAATCAGAATCAATAGAAGAAAAATAATACGTTAAATAGCTCGGTGCATTAACAATGTTTAAAAACTCGTACCAGTAGCTTGAAGATGCCAGCTTCTTCATGGAACTTTGCTGCTACATAGTCAAGTAGCTCCATCTGATGTTCACCTGGTGGGAAGTGCAGTGAGAAAACGTTATCAAAGCTGGAAGAAGGAGAGGCTAAGATCATTTATGTCCTTGGAAGTCAGGCAAAAGAGAGTCTTTGAAGGATTTTCTTAATTATTTTGAACTTTACTAAATATGATTTCATATTCTATCTTAGCATACACGCCAAAGGCTACATTACCCAAAAAGAATGTTACTTTCCATTTCAAAGACAAAGAACAAAAAATAATTTGAGGGTGTTTTAATATCTAAGGACATACTGGATGATAAAATTTGTGGACTAAATTAATTTGTAGAAAAGTAAAATAAAAAGAGAAAAGAATGGTGTCAAAATGTGTCACTCAAATAGTAAATCAGTGCTGCCAATGTTAAAACAGCTCGAGCATCCAGCTGCATGGGGCTCTTACTAGTATATGCACGTGCATAAAGGACATTGTCCAGCACTGCCTCATGGTCCACATTGAAGCGATCGGCAATGTCCCGGAGGCGATCTGGACGGCTGGAGTGTGTCAAGATTAAGGAGCCAATAAATCAATTCCAAAAATATTTAGACAAAACAACTACAAAAAAAAATAAGACTGTAAGTAAACTAACAGAGAGGCAAAAGAATGTACCTGCAGGATATTCTGGAGGATGCTAATAATCACTTCAAATCTATACCAGATTTTATTTTTCACAAGTGCCTCAATTGATGAATACCTTAAGTAGTGATAATGGTGATAGAAATGATTAGGCAGTAATGCATTTAAATGTTAAATTATCTTTATAATAATCTTAGAAGCTAGTTGTTATGTCCTATATTACATTTTATAAATGAGGACACTGGCAAACAGAGATTAGGCAAATGACTCAGGATTATGCAGCACATCAATTACAAGAGAAAAACTAGGAACTAAGATTTGTGAATCTCTTTTGTTCTCAGTTCTATAAAAATAGATCTAGGAAGATAATATCACTGAATTATAATTCAAGTCACTTCGGTGAATTAATTCATCCTTCATACTTTTTGCTTGTTCAATATGCAATAGTTTAATATGCCATTAATCATGTGTTGACAATGAATGATAAATTTAACTACATTAACCAAAGAGTCCGAAAAAATAACTTCAAGGGTCAGAAGAGAATTATCAACCTATAATTTTCGGTTTATTTAGGGCTTAAAATTCATTTTCTTCTAAAGGAGTTGTATTAGCTTTCTGAAATTAGTAAATTCATAGGGAGGCAAATTCAGTATACCTGAAAAGGTATTCTGGAAGATGCTAATAATTACTTATATCTGTCTAAACTATAAAGAAGTAAAAATATTTCTAGGTCTTTAGTGATCCCAACAGTATGTCTACAGTATATTCTCTAAAG
Source organism: Eidolon dupreanum (assembly GCA_028627145.1). Taxonomy (NCBI): domain Eukaryota; kingdom Metazoa; phylum Chordata; class Mammalia; order Chiroptera; family Pteropodidae; genus Eidolon; species Eidolon dupreanum. The sequence continues at coordinate 4,816,526 of CM053503.1, read as the reverse complement.
TGAAGTAAAATAAAATGCATGTCTGTGGTCTCATTTGACTTTGTGTTTGTATAATACTGATCATACTGTAAGTAATTGTAAAGCAAGGGCCACTTATCATCTTATTTGTGACACTTGCAACTAGTTCAGTAAATGTTAAATTGAATTGTTTTCAGGATTTCCCAGCCACCTATATCCTAATGCACTACATATGTTCTTCAGAGCTTCAGTGACAGCCACTAAAATCTTCCATTGCTACCCAGTAGATGTTTTTGGTGGACAAGTCAAAGAAAACAGGAATTAGAAGAGGCAGTAAAACATTTTTCACCAGGGCAATTTTTACAAAACTCAGTTACTAAGTAACCAGAAGTATAAAAGTTGGGCTTATGCTGAAGGGAAGTTCAAATCAATCTATAAATATTTATTAACTGAATACCACATGGAATCAATTACTATATTAACCAACTACCAACGCAAGGCATTTTAGAGGATACAGTCATAAGACAATGCCATAGGAAAGGACAACACATAACTGAGTAGGCAAAATATAAACATATAAAAAGAAAAATTTAAGAGAGAGCAGTATATGTGTAAGAGACACTGAAAGAATGAGAACATTCTAGTGGGACCCTCGAACATCCTTATTCCTCCCTACTCCTCGTATATGAATTGGCTCCTAACTATTCCTCTCTACCATTTTTGATAAAATCAAAATTACCCAAACAGTGGCTGATAATCTATAAGAAAAATTCCTCCCCTTCCAAGAATCATCCTTAATCAGCTATTTCTGAAACTAGCTGAACTCCACTTGCTGGAGCCCTATACATTTCACCCTCCTTCCCCAAGTTACAAGTTTACTTGAGAGTCTTCTCATGCCCAGTATTTCTAAATAAGGTCTTCTGCACACTGTTCTCTGGCCGTGGCTCCTCTACTGGAGTATTTTGGATAGTAAATGCTATGATAGATCAAGGCGGACAAAGTTTTCTAAGTTGGGTAATTAGAGATGAGAAAAGGCAGGCCTTCAAACGAGAGCCCTAGAGGATTTGTATGATTCAGAAAGACTGTGAGGTAGGGGTAGTGGGAGCAAACACTCAATAAGATAGAAATATACCATGCAAATTTGTCTATGACTGGCCAAATTAACATTATTTTGTGAGAACAAAATAAAGACATTTTCAGACATTCCAGGGCTCAGAGTTTACCACCTGGATTACTTTTCTGGCAAAGTAACTTGAGTAGGTACTCCAGCAAAACAAAAATTCAGGAAAGAAGATTAGGGATGCAGGAATCCATAATAAAGAAAGCAAGACACTTTATGGTTAAGTCTAAATAATTGCTGACATACAATGTTTTCAAATTTTAATAGCAGGGCAGAATGACAGGGGCAGAATAGACTGATCTCTTTGCATTTAACTGGCAATAATGAGCAATGAGCTGGGAGAGCTAGGCTGGGACTTCAATGTGAATGACCTTATTAATTTGTACAAGTCTTCCATATTGATAATAAGAATTTCTTCTGAACTTAATACCTCCTTGAGTTACTGTATTTCTTTTATTCATTAGTTAATAATATACTGCCTCAATTCCTTACTGTTTATCTGCAACAAGATTCCATCATCTCACTTTACTGCAAATGCTCTCTTGGACTTCTAACTTCAAACATTAGCGATCTTTCTCAGTTTGCACCTTCCGTCTGTTGTCTTTCTCTCTCTTCGTGGAACATTGCTGACTACTCTTTTCTTCTTGAAACTCTCCTTTTGCTCATCTTCCACAAAAAATTTCCTCCCATTTCCTGTCTCTACGGGTTCCTTTCTAAACAGTGACACATCCCAAAGTTACGTTCTCAGTCCTCTCTTCTCTCTCTTAAATTCTCTTGCCCCCTTGGCTATTCCATCATATTTCTGGCCCTATCCCCTTCTCAAGCTGAGCCCAACACTTCCAACTGCCACATGGATATCTTCCTGTACCTCATATTCAACACATTAAAATGAAACATCATTTCTCTGAAACATGATCTTCCCAATTCTGTTATTAGCATTATTACTCTCCTAGTAACTAGACCAAAAAAAAAAAAATACTGTGTGGTTTATCAAACTTCTCTTTTCTTTGTCTACCAAATACAGTCATTAAGTCTTATTAATTTTCCTAATATTTCTTGTCTTTGTCTTTTTATTCCTACTGCTTCCAACCTAGATCAAGTTCTCATTACTTGCCTAGAATATTGCCAAAGTAACTAATTTACACACATCATCCAGTTTTAAGCCCTTTAAATCACCCTACCAGCCTGGCATTCTGGAACACCTTACACTTCAGTTAAATTGCAATTCTTTGTTACCCAAATAGGTTCTGCCTTTTCTCTTCCATGCTTTTGTTCTCTTCATACTCTCCCTTTAGTTTGGACCATGACTTTGAGTGAGTCAATAATCTTTCTAACTTTAAATAAAATCTTTGGAGAAATAAAAGGATTAAAAATGAATAAAATACAATTTTCTCTCATATATTTGTTTTGTCAATTTCACACCAAATCCTCTGGAAGAAATGAAACCTTTTTAAACAAAAAGTGATTTGAGAACTTGATTGGCAATTGTTTTTCCCCTGGCTTTTCTCATTATTGCTGGTTTACGGGATGATGACAAAAATGATATATTTCAAACAAACTCTCTTTTATAGTAACATTACTATGTCATTACTATGTTAGCAACTTGTTTAAATAAAAAGGTTACAAAGTATTTTCTGTATCGATGAAGATAATCTTTCCTCCTGTGTAGCCACCTGCTCCTGGAAGTTGAGCTGTCACTAGAAAGCAATTAAAAGTTAATTAATATTAATAGAAATGAATAAACTTTGTACAAATGAATGTATAAATTAACATGAGATTTATGCTGATTGCACCTCTTTAGTCAATCTAGCAAAGAATCATAATCCTTTAGTTTCTAAACAGCATGTTATATATTTTTTATTACTAACCAATGGCACTATCATTATTCCTATTTTACTGATGCAGAAAATTAGAAAAGTGAAGAACAACTTGCCTAGGTCACACAGCTATTAATAGTAGAGCCAAGACTGGAGCCAAGTATTTCGATTCCAGAATCCTTTTCTTAACCAGTTTGCCATGCTCCTTCTACTTAGGTCAAAGAAATGCAGAGTAATGTCTGTATGCAAAAGATTTTTTCTTTACTTTGTTTTAAAAACTTTGTTTTTAAGTCTTTCATAGAGCCAGCCTTACTCCATGGGAAGTAAGGGATTCTAGGCCTCAAAAGATTTTGTGATATTCTTGTTCATAGGACATAGAAAAGATGGAATGGGAAAAACTGAGGAAGCAAATGCCTCTACTCACCTATACACTCATATACTCATTTACCTTCTCCCCATTTCCATTCAGGTGTTCAGAATGCAACACATCACCTCAAGCATCACACATTTAAAGACCAACTCTGGTATCTGTGCAACCATGGGCAGTTTACTTAACCTCTCTGAGATTTAGGTACCTTGTAAATTCATTCAGATTACATGAGATTATATAAAGTACCAGGCACAAAGTAGGTTAGTAAATGATAGCTGTGATTGTTATTGTTCTTCTTGTTATTATCCTTACCACAGAGGGTATGAGAGAGCTGGGTTTTTCCAGTACGAAATTCTGTGAAATAGAGGAGAAAAAAAACACATAGTTAATTTTTACATATTTTCATAAAGAATAAAATATGGCCTCAGAGTATAGTTTTCTTTTTCAACCGTCAAATCTTATACATAAAGTACCACTGTGTCATGAATGGATTCTGCATATATGAATACCAGTAGTAAAAATAACATTTAAAAGTGTCTTTTCACAGAACTCTCCTTTAGGTAAAAATTAAGTTAAACCAAATTTTCCTTAGGAATAGTTGTATAAATGAGAGTTTAAGACCTTACCATAGGAAGGAGAGCCTAGAGTTCTCCCACTCGACTGGGATCTTTGAAAGGGAGCTGAGGTTCTCTCTGACTAGCTAATAAAAGCAAATTCTCTCTGGGGGAAAACTTGCCCACTCACTGGTTTAGGCCCACTGAACTCCCATAGATTAAAATTAAGTAATAATCTCACAATATCAATAAATACATAAAACAATAGGTCACTAAGACTGAGAATCAACAGAAATAATGAAAACCAGATTTATTTCTCCAAATCAACAGAAACATCAACAAGAAAACAACAGATTTCATCTTCCAAAGACTGCAAATACTGAAATTGTCAGGCACAGTGTATAATATAGTTATGCATAAATTGTTTTGAAAAATAAAGTATATAAACAGAGAAGAGAAAATCTATGTTTATGGAACATATATTTCCTAGAAATAAGATGTCTCATTATTCAATTACCTTTTGAAGAAATGAGAGAAAAAAATTCTATTTTATTCTATAAAAGTCAGAAATAAAAAGATGAAAAATGCCAATAAGACCCATCTGTTAATGTTGGAATATATTTTAATTGCAGCCTAGAATAATCTTGCATTATGATAACTGAGATTTCATCATAAGTTCCAAAATAGATACAATTGGTTGTTTATTTAATTATATACCTGTGTTTATATGTATGTGTATATACATAATTTTTTAAATATAACAAGATATTAAGGTTCTATGTACCTCCAAAAGCTTCTGTGATTGCCATGCTTTCAATTCCACCTCCTAGCAACTTACTGGAAATAGAAAGTAAGCATTAGTAACAGAAACAGTAATAGAGATGTCAAGAAAGGAGAAAGTATTAATATCATTAATATCATTTCTTTCTATTCACTCCATCTATCCATCCATCCATCCAACGTGAACAGGAATTCTTGGCTGAACAAATGGCACTCTACCTGTTTACATCACAAGTTCTGTGTATGAGCCAGTGGGTCAACAAAATAACTTCTAAGCCCTGCTGTTCTTACTTCTGGGTACCAAAGGAAATAGGCTACGTAGGCCTATTCTAGTCTTTAGAACTGAGTTGAATAAATGATCTCATTATTAACTGGATTTTTCATATTGTGCTGGGACTATGTTTTTAAAAGTCAACTGAATATTTGATTTTTAAAAAATATACTGAGACACATGAGAAATAAATATTAGGAGAAGGAAATAAAAGGTTAAACTAATTTTTAAATGGTTTGTAGGTTAGTATGGGCTCATTCAGAAACTATATTTCAGGTCTGAATTTCTTGCAAGAAATTTAATCTTGTTTCTACAAGTAGTTTAGAATTTATTTGCTTCAGGTTCCTTTTGAAGAAAAAACTACTTCAAAATATTTCTAGTACTTATAGTAGAAATAACAACCAGTTAGAAGAAAAGAAATATAGTATTTCAAAGATTGTGCTTAATGGTTATAAAATATATAATACACACTCAAACTCTTGGCTCCCAGTAGTGATATGGAAAACCATCTTCCTCTTCTCACTATACTCAAATGCAGTCAAGAATCCAGGTTCCTACAGAAAGGCAACATGAAAGGATCAAAAAGGACATAAGATGATGGCTTTAATTTCAAATGTTGCCAAAAACTATATATTTGATTATCAGGGTCATCATTTGATATAAATGACAGTTCATTTGTCTTTGAAGGCAGCACAAAATCATGGTTTAAGAACACAGGCTGTTGAGCCACCCTACCTAGGTTCAGTGGCCCCCAAAAGCTCTACACAAAAGCGTGGGTTAAAGGCATATGTTTCTACATGGAGCCTCTCAGCTGCATGGGCCTCTCAGAGTATGTGGGCCCAGCTCCAAGGTATGGGTTTGGCTCAACTTTAGCTCAGCTGCCTCTGTGAGCATTTTCTTGGTCATATATATCTCAACTGCATACATGTAGACCCACTTCTGCATACCTGTTAGTCTTTTTCTAACTCAATGTTCTCTTATCAGTTGGCCCATATATATCAGGAGAGAGCAACTTCTTTGGTGCTAAGCACTTTTTAACAGCCATAGATATAATATTCGAGGAGACAAAACAAAAATAAGGAAGAGGAAGGTAAAAAACAAAATGAAAAGAAAGAAAGGCAACAAAAAAAAAAAAAGAAAAAGTAATACAAAAGGAGACAAAAAGAAAAGTTTGGGTAAAAATAATTATCTTCAGAGTGTTCCAGGTCTCTTAACCCTTCCCTCAATCTTTCAGAAATTAATTGCTGTTGCCTTGAAACTGAACACAGAGAGAATAATATACCTTGATCTACAGGAACTCAGAGCTCCCACAAGTTTCTAGTGTTGTTAATGAGAAAGGCTACAGAGACTTACAGGGCCTTTCCAAGTTAAAACAAAGAACAGATTTTGCTTACAATAAGTTTGTTGGCTGCCTCTTTAATCTTGTCCACTTTTGCTTCTGAGAGCCCTTTGACATTGCATAGAGCTCTTCTTGTTGTCATTTGTATCCCTTTGATGGTACAGATTCCTACTGACTTCAATTTCTTAATGTCAGCCACATTCTGTAAATAAAAGAATGGAGCAGATTTGATAAAATACCAGCCTGAAAAACTGCCATACTATGTCATGGGTTTTTGTCCATATCCTTCCACCATGATGCCAATTTTATACAAGCAGCCAGGTGGAACCCACCCACTATGTAGCCAAATGTTCTGGAAATATCTGCGTAGAACATACCCAGCATGCTGCCAAATGTTCTGGCTGTGCCCTGATTTCCTAAGAATGTTAGTGAGACCGTGACAATGTAACAAGGAATTCAAAAGAAAAGTCTGTTGGTAGAAAAGCTAGCAAATTTATCCCATGTTCACCCCCTCAGTTCAGCTCCTTTTTTTCTACAGAACTTCATTACCAATATGTTCTTCTAAAAATTTTTAAAGATTTCTTTCGCTCTACCCCTGGAGAATGCACATAACTACATCGCTGAAGTACCAGGATTTTCTCTTGCTCCTATTTTCTAAATCCAACTAGAAGAGATTAAACGTGAGGCTTCAAAAAAGGTCAGGGAAATTTTACTATCAAATGATTGCTGTTGAAATTCATCTAGTTTGTTATTCAAAGTCTGGATTTCTATAAACAGCATTTACTCTGATCACTCCAAAAATTCAGATACAACTGAATTTTCTGTTAATGAAGACCAGCTGAATACCTCCAGTGAACCAGTGGTTCTCAACCATGAGCAATTTTGCCCCTTGGGGACCCTTGACAATATCTAGAGAAATTTTTGGTTGTCAAAACTAAGGGGTGCTACTGGCATATAGTGAGTGGTTAGGAGCCAGGGATGCTGCTAAATATTCTATAATGTACAGGAGAGCCCACCTCCCCTAGCTCCCAACAAAGAACTGCCCAGTGCCCCATAGTGACTAGGCTGAGAAACCCTGAATTGGACAATTCCACACAACATCGAAAAAATACTTACAATTCCATGTTTTTGTAACAAGTCAATGTCTTGAAACAAAGATTCCTAAACGAGATGAACACACACAAAATTTTGATTCTTTATATCTGTTTCACTTCTTTTAAAAGGTTAACAATATTACGGTCATTCCAAATGCCTCAAATTCCACTTTTCCATACAGACAGAGGCAGGATTAATAATGCTTTTATAAACACATCATTACATACTTAGAAGAGCCAATATTGAAAGGGCTGGGAAATTCAATACTTTTGTCATGACCTCTTCAAATTTTTAACACCTTAAGCCAAAGGAGTGGAACAACACTTAATACTATTTTCAAGTATCTTTTCTCAACCTCCTTCCCCACCAGATCTTGCACTCCTTCCTCTGCTATGTGGTACCAGTATGCATAGGTATCAATATGGCCGTATCAATTGTTAGGTAATTAAAATACCTTCACACCAGTTGCTAAGTAGCTAATCTTAGCACCCCTTGCCAAACAAGTTGTTACATGTTTGTAATGGTGACTCTCTCTAGAACTATGTTTTATTATTTCTGCCACTTTCTAAAAATAGTAGCTAACAGAGAAGGAACTTCATTTTTGTGGAATGACTGAATGTATACATATCTTTCAATATTTTTGCCATACCTCTTCATCTTGGAATCCTGGTTCTTCCAGCACAACTTGATCCTCCTTCATATTGTAAGGTAAGCAGCAGAAAAATAATCAATTCTGGGAAAATAAGAAATACTATTTAAGAAGTAGTCATAGATCATATAGTACAAAATCCTTTGCCCAGAGATCTTGATTTCATCTGAGTCACTAAGGACCAGGACAATTAGAGAAACATTAAGTTTGGAATGACTGAGCTAGTCTATTTTTTTTCTGCTGGGCATGTCGTTTTTCTTTTGGGATGTGTATATGTAGGGGCGGGAGACTTAGTTTCTTCTTTCTTTCCTTAAAACTGGTCACTTTTTATCATCTTTTGATTTCCTGTATCACAGTTAATCATGGCTGTCTGATATCTTTTTTGTTATCTTGGAATGTTATTTAGAATTGCATATATTGCTATTTAACTTTTCATGTTTATGTTAATAACACTCTAAGAACTTTGACTTCATATTATTCTTCCTTATCCTCCCTGGCTCCTAAACTTAGCCTACTCTCAATAAATAGATTTTTCTCATACAATGAATGCCTTCCTGCTTGCTAATTATGAATGTGCTCTCTTGTAACATATCATTTTGCTTCATAAAACATTATATGTATTTTGTATTTACTAGTATTTACTATTTTCACTTTTTTTTTTTTTAAGATTTAAAATTATGGTGGATACCCAATACTATAATAATAGGATAAATAAGCAGAGTCTTTGATTTAACACAGTAGCAGCTCTTTTAAGATCTCAGGAATCTACAGGGCATGACTGTGTTCATAGAATAAAATGTGGTCTAAGTAATCTTTTTACTCGGTTTATTCCATCTCCTCAATACCAAAGTCAGGGGTCGGGGTCCAAGAGAAGGGGAACAAACTGCTAAGATAGAGGTACGGTTGCTACCACCTATACCTCTGAACAGCAAAGTAACCGAGGCAAACAAGGAGACAGTGTAAACAGGATCTTCTGGAATACTGTCCCTTAATCATATATATTTCACCCAAAATTCCAAACTGACTGCCCTCACTGAAGAAAAATAAAAATCATTTCTTTTCCCCTTGATAAAATGAAAAGATTGTTTTCTATCTTTCTGGAGTAGAAATTGATGGATTGAACAGTTGGAGGGCTCTCAGACATCTCGGTTTGAGGCACTCAAAGCTGAGCCCCATTGTGGGGGAGCATGGTTCAGGTCACCTCAACATCTCCCTCAGCAGGAGGCCTGGTCCGCCGGACATTTTCCTGACACCCGATTCCCTCACAAGGAGGCCAAGGGGGCCTCGTCAGGATGTACCTCAGACTTGATTTAATATTAGGATGCTGGAAATCCCTCGAGATCACTGAGATTTCTCCCGGGGGGTGAAGGAGGGACGCATAAGGCCACACTACCCCAGGGCCCAGCAACGACCACCAACCGTTTATGACCAAGGAAGGGAACCCGGGCGTTTCCCCTCAGATACTTCACACGTTTCCCTTTTTGCCACAAACTCCGCTCGTACCCACAGTCTCCCCGAGGTTTTCAAGTTAAATCCCTTTCACCCCCCACCCGGGCTTTCCAGTCCTGAGGAATTCCGACTCAGAACCAGAACGCGGAGACCAGCGGCCCGCGCGTCGCGGACCAAGGGGAATGGTGCTAACTTGCGCGAGTTTGGGCACGCGCAGGACGTGAACTCGTCAGGGACCCGGAAGCGGGCCTGCGGTGGGCGGGGCGAGGGCAAGGGGCGGGGCCCGAGCGGCTGGCCGGAGCGGGCTCTGGGCGGGGCTGCGAGCGAGGGGCGGGGCTGTGGACGAGGGGCGGGGCTGCGGGCGAGGGGGCGGGTCCCGAACGGAATGGGTGCTAGGAGTTGCCTCCAAAGGAGCCTCTGCGGGGGCCTCGCTGGGCTGAAGGAGGGTCGCTGAGGTGGTGGCAGTTTGCTGAGGAGAGAGGCTGTGGTGGGAGCGGAGCCTGGGATGTCCCTTGAGCTGAGGGAGAGGACTCTGAGGGGGCACTGAGGAGACGCGTCGAAATAAGGGGATATGTGTACGGAGGAGGGCGCTGAGGCGAAGACAGGCTGCTGTGGAAAAGAAGGCCCTAAGATGGGGGCTGTTCCGAGATGAAGAGAGGACGCTGGGAAGGGGACATGAGGTGGAAGACCTCGAGGCAGGGGAGGGGTGCTGAGCGAAGGCGACAGGCGATGTGTAGAAGGCTTATCTTCACGAAGACCCTCGGGGTCGGAGGGCGATTATGGGGTCTTTCCCCCCTGTTCAAGACTTTTCTTTTCACTCCCAGGTTTTCATACCCGGCTTCACTAAATACCTCCGCGCTCGGAACTTCTCTGTCTTCTCTATGACTCTCTTACCATTTGCCACTCTCTAGGCTGTGAGTGAGGCTCCCAAGAGGCCCATTCAGGATGAAGAGTAATTTTTCTTCGTCTCAACTTGAAATTTTAAATAGACAACAGAAGACAAACATATTTTGGTCCAGTTTTTAAATAGATATTTTAGGCTAGCCTTCATGCCAGCAGAGCTGTCTCTGGCAGCGTCATCCTTCTCCCCTTAAAAGGAGAGACTGACTGTTGGGGAGAGTCATGAAACATCCCAAAGAGCATCTGTTGAAGTGGAGGCTGTGATGTATCTTGGATGAATATCTGTGCAAACAGTTTTTTGAGTTCAAGACCTAGTACAGGGTGACCTTTTTTCTTCAGGGTCTGAATCATTTTGCTGGAATAAATAGCAAAAAAATTCCTACAATAGCAGTTGGTGTTTTGTAGGACATTTTCCTCCCAGGTGGATTGTTTAAAGAACTAACAAATAACTGCCATAGCCCTTCAAAATCTGTTATTTCTCAGAAACATAGCCTGCCCTTTAGATTAAATGGAAATTAATGCCCATTTTGGGGATGAACTGGATAGTGTTACCAGGCTTTCTCACTTTGAGGACTCACCTAAAATAATTATAGCAATTTCAGAGCAACTTGTTAGATGGAGACATCAACTGTACAGAAGAGCTGCAAAGAGCACAGCAAGATGATTTAGGGAATATAACATATGTAGTTTGGTGTAGTGACAGCTGGGAGAGAGAAATGTTCATAATATTTGAAGGTTGTGTGCAATACACTTAAACTGAAACGAGCTTGATAATAAATTCATAAAGTGAGTATAAAAATCTTGTTTGAATATGATATTGATGGTTATATATAACTTTACAAAATTTTAAAGAAAAGTACACTTGAAGATCTTTCCACTCAAATCAGAAAAAAAAAGGACGTCTTTCATATCATACAAAAATTCTGAATATGATGAAGGTGGCATTTCAAATCAGTGAGGAAATGATGAAGTCAATGAATGGTGTTGGAACAACTAGGTAGCCATCTGGAAGAAAAATAAAATTGAAACCATACTTCACACCTTATACTAAAATAAATTCCAGATGGACCAAGAAATTAAATCTGAATAATCAAATAATAAAAGTGCTAGAAGAAAACAGGAGACAATTTTTTATTATCTCAGAATAAGAAAAATCTTTTTAAGTATGTCACAAAACTCAGAAGCCATAAAAAGCTTATAAAAACGACTACAGTTTTTAAAAATCCCGCATGGCAAAATACTGCTTTCCTATCCTAGATATATAAATCATGGCGAGCCAGAACTTTTGTGTTGATTAGTAAACAATTAGTAATTGTATCAATTAACTTTTACAATTTCTCAAATCCTTCAGCAAGTCTACAAGTTCTCTACAAAGTTTAAAAATTTTACATCATTTTTTATGATATTCCAAGAAATAAAAACACAGGCAGTGGAATTATAATCAAGACCCGAATTTTAAATCATTACACTTTACTGCCCCTCTGTGGACAAACACCTTATAATTAAATAAAGGCATATGATTCCACTGCCTGTATTCGAGTTTCCTCAAACTGGTGCCTGTAATATATAGTCTTAGAGTTTCAAGAGCTCAGAGTGGAGAAATGCTTTAGTAGAGAACTAAAGAATGAAGGGTCATCACACAAAAAATTTTCACTCACTGTGTACATCTCTTAAACATATTTCATTCATTCAAAAGATGTTTATTGAATCCCTACTATTTGTCAGATATTGTGCTAGGTGTTAGGTGCTAGGGATTACAGATAAGTATATAGGCAATTACAGTAGTATATATACACACATACATACACACATACGTATACATATCAGTCATTTGGGGCTTTCTCATTTATTTAGATTTACTTGCAAGTTTGAAAAACTCCCAACTTTGGCACCTAGTGGCCCAGAGAGGCATGCCCATAACAGTTTATTTAACCAACATTTATTAAACACTTGGTCCCAGCTCTCTGCTGGATACAGAGATAAAGACAGGTCTCTGCCCTCGAGAAGTCATAAGTCTGGTAGGGAAGAGAGATACAGAAACAGCTAATTACACACAGGGCAAAATAAGAGAGATTATACATGCAGTTAGGAACCAAGCAGACCTCTCTCAGGGGATCTTCACATAGGTGGTAACCCTTAATTTGGAGCTGGAAGAATAAATAAGGATTTGCCAGCTCGGCATTGTAGGAAAGATAGAGGGAACACAGGCTTATTTAGGGAGCTGACAATGGCTCTGCTGGAGTGAAAAGTGCTAGGGAGACATGAGCCCTCAGAAGCAAAGGAGAGAAACCAAAGGTAACATCTGGTGATAGCTAACACTTATAGCCCTTACTGCTTTCCACAGATTAATACACCCACTCCACACACACCATGAAGCAGGAAATATTATCTGTAGTTACAGATGATGGAACTGAGGCACCACAAGGTTAAATAACTTACCCAAAGCTCATGGTCTGGCTCGGTGTCCATACTCTTAACCAATATGCTAAACCAGTATATGGCAGACCCTGCATATTCATACGTTATTTTATTTTCCATGTATAGAAGTATGGTATAAGCATACAGAGGAGAGGCAACCAAGCCAGACTACAGTACAGTTCAGTCTTCCTAGCTATGTGGTCTTGGGGACATTATTTAACCTCTCTGTGCCTCAGTTTCCACATCTGAAAACCAAGAATAATGTTAGTACTAAGTCGTTGTGAGAATTTAGTGGGTTAATACACTCGAAGTATTTGGGCTTCCGTGTGGACAATGGATTGGAAGGGGCAAGAGAGAGGGCAAGGAGAATACCTAAGAGAACATTGTAAAAGTCCAAGCTGGGGCAATGGTGGCTTCAAACAAGAAAGGCCTGTTTGAAAATGGAGAAAACTGTATCTCATTCACAGGCCTATAGGATAGAACAAAATAATGTAGAGAAACATACTTTAAAGTGTCTAATCCATAGTAAATGCCTTTTTTTTTATTATGGATAATTTCAAATATATACAAAAGTAAAATAGTATAATACCCCCCATCATCTGGCTTCAACAATTTTTAACTCATGGCCAATCTTGTTTCACGTATACCTCTATCCATTTCCTCCCTCTCATATTACTTTGAAACAAATTCCATACATCATATGATTTTATCTGTAAATATTTCAGTATGTTTCTCTAAAAGGACTTTTAAAAAGCATAACCATAATATCATTATCACACCTAAACATTAATAATTCTAATGTTAAGTATCCAGGCAGCACTCAAATATATAATTGTCTCATAAATGCCATATATTTTTTACAGTTTGTTTCAGCTGGGATCCCAAAAATGTATACACATTGCAATTTATTGATGTCTTTTAAGTCTCTTTTAATCTATAAATTTTCCCTTTCCCCTTGCGACATATTTGTTGAAAAATATGGCATCATTTGCCCTGGAGTTTTCCATAGCCTGAATTTTGCTGATTGCATCCCTTTGGTGTCATTTAACATGCTCCTCTGTCCTCTGTGTTTCCTGTTACAGTAATTGGAGTAAGAGTCTAGATTAGATCCAGGTTTGATATTTTGGTAAAGACTGTTTCATAGGTGGTGGTGAAGTCTACTATCAAGAGGCATGTAAGAGCTTTTTGTCTTTGGGGAAGTTAGCAACTGTAGATGATCGGCTTAGATCCATCAATTCATCAGGGGTTACAAAATGGTGATATTTTAATTCTATCATTCCTTCTTAATATGTTACATGGACTATTTCAAGAAGAGAAACTTCCCCTCATCTACTGTTTGGTTATGTAGCGATGCGGTTCATATGGGAATGGCATGATAAATGTTGATTTGTTTCCTTTATTTACCAGTTTTCAAAATAATGAATTGGTTTCCTAGTGTCCTTCAATGGTGACCAATTAACTTTTTAAAGTGATTATGTGAATGTGGTGAAAAAATTATATGAATATAGGTGAAAACATGTTTGATGTGCATCAATCCATGGCAATTATTATTATAGATGCTCAAATTGTCCCATCTTTAGCCAATGGGACCCTCTCTAAGTTGGCTCCTGAATCTCTGACAAGAGTCCTGTCTTTGGTAGCTTCCTTGTTGTCTAGTATGACAACATGTTCCGTGTTCATCTCATGAGTTTCCTGCCCTACACTTGGAACCAGACACTTCTTCAAAGATCCTTGAATCCTTTTAGTGCAAATAGTATTTCAAGACCACAGTCTGGGTTGTTTCTACTGGGTAAGACTTTATTTCTAGGTTATTTCAATGGACAGAGTAAGGAAATTGTTTTTTTTTTTTTAAATAGCTTTATTAAGGTATAAATGACATACAAGAAATTGCACATATTTAAAGTGGGTATATGGTGAGTTTATACCTGTGGACACTTCACTACAGTGAAGATCGCCCAAAAAGTTTCTTTGGGCTTCTTTGTAATCCCTTCCATCTTCTCTTCCTCTCCCCTCTTTAGCCATTCCCCACCCCATCCTGTTCCTCAGGCAACTGTTTGTTTTTTAAAATAAAACGCATCCTTAATTCACAATCAATTCAAAATTATGACTATAGTATTTTAATTTAATCTCTACTAGTTTAACACCTAAATTTCTTTTCTTCCATGCTGAGAATACTGGTTCTCAGTAATATCGGCAATGACAGAATTGGAGTATCACACAATTACTCATTCATTTTATCCCACATTACAGTAAATGCTTTTTAAATGTTAGTTCTCTTTGATGCTCTACCCCCTCCCCTTATAAAGGGCAAAGAATCCTTCCCCATAATTTTCCCTTCTAATATTTACAAAGAGCAGAGATAGGTCTTTTCATCTTGAACTTCCTGAGAAGCCTATGGTTATGAGTCCCCAGTAATTTCTGGAAAGGGTCTGTGCAGGGATGAAGGATTGTCCTGAAAGATGGCAATGCAGTTTGCCCTGGGCCCAGAGAACCAGGAGACCTAGTGTGACAAGACGTTCCATGTTCACCTCCTTTCTAGGCAGGGGCTAGTTGTGTAGATAAATGAAAATGAGCAATTTCATCCACTATGGTAACTTCTACCATAATGTGGGTGCATAAAAGGATGTGAGAACATGCAGGAGGGGCACATGTGTCAACCTTACTGGTGATGTATCAGGGAAGGCTTCCTGGAGGAGGGGACACCAACACGGGGTCCTGAAGGAGGAACAAGAATTAACGATGTTGAGAGTTAACAGGGAGAAGGAATATCCAGGTATAGAAGCAGCAATAGGCAAAAGATCAGAAATAGGAGAGGAAGCATGGCTCCTTAGAAGAACTGCAAATGAGTTGATTGTGGCTTGGGGAGCAAAGGGCAGGCGAGAGAGTGCTCTGATTATCTGAGCCATATAGAACCTTATACATGGCAGGTGCTCAACATATCTTGGTTTCAGGAGAAGAGTATACTTTTTAACAGCAATGATAACAAAAACAACAACAACAACAACAACAATAACAATTATAGCTGGTAGCAATTACCAAGTGAAATACCCTATGCCAGGAACTTGGCATAAATTATCTCATTTAACCATCACAACACTATCCTCCTAGGCAGGCATTCTTTTCTGCATTTGAGAAAACAAGTTTGGAAAGGTCAAGTTACATAGCTTTTAGGCCTAAACTCATACATCTATTACGAAGGAGGGCAGGGATTCAAAACTCTGAATTTTCTAAGGCCAAAACTTGAGCTCTTTCCCTATCACTCTTCCTCTACCTCTTTACCTGAGTAATATTCTCCCAGGGAGTCACCTGGAGTTACACTCAGGGTTTGAGTAAAGATGCATATCTGTGGGAGACAACATAGGGCCCAAGAATGCATTTATTTTCTTGGTTCAGGCAAACAGCCATCTGCATGATTTCTTCTTTCCTGGCTGTGCCAAGCAGATTGTTCTAACAGAACAGGTCACTCCTTTGTACCCAGAGGCCAAAATGATACCAGCTGGGCCTCTAGGCCTAGCGGCACGTCCTTCTGCACACTGTTCCCTGTACTTCTGAGCCTCAGTGAAGTCTCTCTAGATTTGGTTTTTCTTGGATTCCACACAGATCTTTAGCAAAGCATTAATGTATTTTTTGGTTTATACATTCCACCCCCTCTTGCAGACTGTGAGCACCTTAAGGCCAGAGGCTATGTCTCTGTTAACCTCTCTCTGTATCCACAGGGACTAAAGCAGGCCTAATATAGAACAGACACCTAGTGAACATTTGCTCAACCTAGCCAAGCCCCACTGTCTTCTTAGGAGAAACAGAGGTGATACTACCATTTCTGGGGGCCTCCAGGAGGGTGAACCAAGATAATGTCTAAAAAGGACTTAACATGGCACTCACCACATTGTAAGTGCTCAATAAATGGTATCTCCTATGATGATTATTACTATGTTACATACATATAATGTTATATATTCTATAGTGTTATTATTAAACAAGTGAATGAATGAATTAGTAAATACATGCATGCATGGATGAAGTGACTTAACATCAATTTAAATCCTGACTTTGGCCCAAGTAGGAGTGAACTTTAATATTCTTTGTCCTATGGACTGGAAATGACTAGACATGTCGCAGTATTATTATTTTGTTGTTTTTGTTTTAGAGTAAACCCAAAAACATGTGCAGGCTTCATCCAAAAAGTTTTCCTGGTTCTTGAACACAGATTCATTCAAGTGGGATGGAAGACAAGAGGCTAAGGAAGAATACTTCCTTCTTCTTTTTTATTTTCAACTTCTTGGTGATTTTTCTGTAGATAAACCATAAAAACACAAATAGAAACAGATTTAAAAACAAGTGAATGAAGAAGAAAATTCCCAATATACAGCCTAGAAATCAACCACCAAGAGTGAAGATCAGAAGGCTGGGAAATGAAGGTGAAATTGATAGACTCTGTAAAGTGTCTGAATGTACTGGGGAGAGATTTATGCAAACAGGGAGAATCTGGAGATGAACTGGAATAAGTACATAGGAGACAGGAGAAGCCTGGCCTCTTAGAGCAGCTGCAGAGACTCAGTGTGTCTTGAGAGGTAGTTGGGAGTAGGGGGTGAGGAGAGAGGAGAGGTGGGCAGGGCCTCCTTGTAAAGGCCTCATGTCTAAGTCTGGGTTTTATCCCTGGGATCCTGAGGAGGATAAGGAGAAACTGCAGGTGTTAAGCAAAAAAGCAGCATAATGACATAGAATTTTGAAAGAGACCATGAAGAGATGGTGCCTCAACTCAAGTGAGCCTCAGTTGCCTCCATGGAAAAACAGGAAAAATAAAATTCACCTCAGAGGACTGTTCTGAGACTTTAATGAGATAACCAATGAAATATGCCCTGACTTTAATGGGATAACCAATGGCAAAGGCCACTTCTCAACGTCTCTTCCAGTATTTGTAGGAAGAGCAAGTCTGCTCTTCTTCAGGCTCTGAAGAGTCTGGAGTCACCAGTCCTTAGTGACTTCTGAAAGAGGTGTCTAGGGGGACTGTTTTGGAATCAGGCTGTGTCCTCTTTAAATGTGAAACTTTTGGAGCTTGAAGGCTCTTCCCTGTGAGTAAAAACGTGTGCTTTTCTGGAGCTTCACCATTGCAGTGACTGTGGCAAGTGAGCAGGGTAAGGACTGCCCTAAGAGGCAAGCTGGCCCAGGGCCCAGAAACCAGGGAGTCCTGGGCTGGGCTAGGCCAGTGCTTTCAAGCAGGCTGCTAGAAGGCTTCCTGAATTAAGGAATGTAAGAAGCTTTAGGAAAAAATAACATGACGCTTATTAATTACTGGCAGTTTCTATGCCAGGCTCTTTATATGGGTTAGCATTTTATACATAACAACCATCACATTTTTTATGGCCAAGGAAACAAGGCCAAGAAAACTTAGGTAACTTGACTTAAAGTCACAGAAGGAGAAGGGCAAAGATTCAAAGCTCCAGATCTTTTTAGAGTCAAAGCTCCTTCTACCACTTCATCTTTTCTTGTGGGGGAAACTAAAAGCTAACTGTGTTATCTCATTAGTTTTCATTTGGGGCTTGTCTGGAGTAGTCGTCCCAGCCACAAGGTAGATCCACAATAGGGCCATTATGAGAAGACGTTGGAATTTCTATTTATATATTATCATCTTATCCTTTTAAATTTCTATGTTCCTATTTTTTATACTATACATATTAGTCTAGAACTATTTATACATATGTATGATTTATGAATAATTAATATATTATTAGGGGCTGAGTTCTCGTAAATGTTTTATTGAGAAACAAGGTCAAGAAAACTTGGGGACTACTGATCAGAAGGTATAGCCAGGGCTCCAGAGAGAGGTAAATATTTGCGGGAGACTTTGCAAATCCTCCAAAACACAAATATGCTCCCTTTGTGAAGACCGCCATCTGCCGTAGGGACTTTTAAAACCCAAATATGACCACATGGTTTCCCTGTTTAATATCCTTCAGTGCTTCATGAAAATCCCTTCATAAGTTTGTCCAGGGATCTCCTCCAGGCTCATCTCTCCTGGAAGCCCCGCACATACCTTCCTGACCTCCCGTCACACTACTTCCTCCCTCTGAGGCTTTGCCTCCACTGCTCTATCTGCTGAGAATGCCAGCCTCTTTTTTCATCCCCTGCCTTCTGCCTGGCAAACACCGGACTCGGGTCAATGGACACCACTTCTGTAAAGTGTTTCTGCATGGCTCCAGGCTGTTGTGTTCTTTGTCCCCTCTGTCTAAAAGCACCTCTGGAATTTAACGCATTTATTTATTGATATGTCTGCCTTCTCTCTACCAGACTGTGAGGCCCTGGAAAATAGGGACTGTATCTCAGCTACTGTTATTTACCCAGTGTCTACTTTTGAAACCTCTACAGACCTGGGCTTGCTGCTGTAATAAATGGCAATGGATAACCTCTACCTCATACGGCTGTCATGAAGGTTAAAATGAGTTCACTTTGCTAACGTGTGTAGCTTAATGCTTGACACAGAGTAACCAGTTCATGAATGGTATCATTATTATCACATTGTAAATACTGTTAGTTATATTATTTGAAATAAAATAATGGGTAAACGAATAAATGCATGAATAAATGCAATAACCCAAGCAAAAATCTATCCTCTTTCATCTATCCTGGAAGTAGTTATTTCTATTTCTCAGTCTTTTTCTCCTGTTGTTTTTCTACTGTACCTGAAATCAGAAGTATCAGGGATTCTGTAGGAGTTTTCTTGTCCTAGGGAAGAGAATTCATCAGAGCTTGTAAGCAAGAAGTGAGAGTAGCTCAAACTCTGTCTCTCATCCTCCTCTTTTCTCTTCCTGTGGGAGAAACAAAAAAAGACATCTACAAAGATCAGCTCAAAAATTCAGTGTGAATTCTTCAAAGTTTTCACTGGAGTCTTGATAGGTGTTAAAAGAAAAAGTTTACAAATCAATCAATAACACTGGCAATAGCAAACAACTGAAGCAGAGGGCCGAACACACTCCAATGACACTCTCATTCATTTTCTAAGCATTGACCGAGAACCTGCTGGGTACCAGGCACTGGACTAAGTAAGCGCTGGGAAAACAAGGTCGTCTAGGACAAGACTCCTGACCTCAAGGACAAACCTTCAATCTAGGGAGATGGACAAGCAAATTTATGACTAGAGTTGGCTATATTCTGTGGAGTGTGATCAGGAAAGTATAGGGCACATAATGAGTATCCTAAGTAGGCAAGTCAAGGAAGACTTCCTCGGGGTGATGCCTGAGCTGGGTTTTAAGGGTCAGCTAGGGGTTAGCTAGGTTAAGAAGTAGTTGCAGGTAGTCAAGTCTGAGGGAACAATAATAGTGCATTGGACTGAGTTGGCTTTTTATATTTCTGAGAATCTAAGATGAATATCAGAAAGACTGTTAATGAGTCACCATTGATCCTATAAGAGTCCATGGCTCAAACAGGTGGGTCTCAAGCTGAACTGCTATTATCAAAATTATTGTGGTCTTTTTCAGGTTCAAAGGAAAATTCAGATTAGAAGGTGTAAGATCAGAAGGTTTCCTTGGCTAAATTTCTCAAGTCAGTAAGTGTTGGTTTCTTCACTTCTAAAATAGAGAGTATAACAGCATCTATCTGTGATTGAGATCATTAGTTACCAACTCATTATCCACTATCCCCTCCCCAGGTTTTTTTTTTTTTTAAAAAAAGCAATGGAGCCATTTGTTCTTTAAGATGGCAATGAGCCTAGATTTTTTTTTAAACTACATTTCCCACTTTTCTTTGAAACTAATATCACCACATGACTAATATCTTGCCCTTGAAATAAAGTAGTAAGGTTGTATGGTACTTCCAGGGACATTATTAAAAACAGAGGGAGTAATGGGGGTTGACTATAAATGGGCATGAGGGACCTTTCTGGGGTGATGAAAAAGTCCAAAAACTGGAATGTAGTAATCGTTGCAAAAATACATTTACTTTAAAAATCATTGAATTATATCCTAAAAATGAATAAATTTTATGGTAAATTATACCTCAATAATATTACAAAATAATAATAATGATGATATAATGATAAAAAAGCACTTTAAATGACTTTTAAAATAATATTTTCTTAAAAAAAGAAGACGGTCTTATAACTGTGTAGTAATGTTCTATCAATGAGATGTAAGTGGAAATGTTGTTTGGGGCTTCTGGGAATGTCTCTTAAAAAAAGAATGGGGTTATAGATTAAAGGCGAACTGATGGAGAAAAATTTACCATGCTAACACTAACAGAAAGAAAGCAGGAGTAGCTATACACATTTCAGACAGAGCAGCCTTTAAGGCAATGAAAGTTATCAGGGATAAAGAAGGGCATTATATAATGATAAAGGAGTCAATTCTCCAAGAAGACAATATTCTTAATATGTATGCTTCTACCAACAGAACGTCAATCTACATGAGACAAAAACTGATTGAACTGCAAGGACAAATATATGTATGAATCCACTGTCATAACTAGAGACTTCAACACTCTTTGATCATAATTGGACAGATCTAGCAGACAGAAAATCAGTAAGGACATAACTGAATTCAACAATACCATCAATCAACTGGATATAATTGACAGCTACAGATGACATCACCCAAATGACAGAAAAATACACATTCTCCTCAAGGTCACATGTAACATAACACCACAATAGACCATATTCTGGGCCAAAAAATATACCTTAACAAACTTAAAAGAATACAAATCATATAATGTCTGTTCTTAGACCAAATGGAATTAAATAGAAATCAATAACAGAGAGATAGCTGGAAAATCCCAAAATACTTGGAGATTAAACAACATACTTCTAAATAACACCTTGGTCAAAGAAGAGATCTCAACAGAAATTTAAAAATAGTTTGAACTAAATAAACATGAAAATACAACTTATCAGACTTTCTGGGAAGCTGAAAGCAGTGCATAGAGGGATATTTACAGCATTATATGCAATTATTAGAAAAGAAAAAAATCTAAAATCAATCATCTAAGTTTTCATCTTAAGAAACTAGAAAATGAAGAGCAAAAAATTAAATCTAAAGTAAGCAAAATAAAAGAAATAATAAAAGTTAGAGTAGAAATAAATGAAAGTGAAAACAGGAAATCAACAGAGAAAATCAACAAAACCAAAAGCTGGTTCTTTGAAAATATCAATAAAATTGATAAGCCTCTAGTGTCTAGCTCACTAAGAACAAAAGAAAGAAGACACAAATTACAAATATCAGAAATGAGAGAGGGGATATCACTATAGATCCTATGGACATTAAAAAGATAAAGGAGTACTATGAAAAACTCTATGTCTACAAATTGTAAAATCTAGATGAATCGGATCAATTTCTTGAAAGACACAATCTGCCAAAACTCATACAAGAAGATATTGACAACCTAAACCTATATATATTAAAGAAATTTAATAAAACAATTAATTACTGTCCAAAACAGAAAACACCAGGCTCAGGTGAGTTCAATGGTGAATTCTACCAAACATTTAAGAAAAAAATTACACCAATTATCTACAATCTTTTTCAGGGGATAGAAGCAGGGGGACTACGTTCTAACTCATTCTATGAGACAAGCATAACACTAATAACAAAACCAGACAAAGACAGTACAGGAAAAGAAAATGATAGTCTAATATCAATCATGACCATACATACAAATATCCTCAACAAAATATTAGCAAATCGAATCAAACAACTGTATATAATATATACATATGTATACATATATATATAAATAATTATACACCATGACTAAGTGGGATTTGTCCCAGGAATGCAAGCCTGGTTCAACATTTGAAAATCAATAAAATCCATCACATTAACAAGATAAAGAAGAAAAATCAAATGAGCATATTAATACATGGAGAAAAAGCACTTTAAAAATCCAACAATTTATGATGTGGGGGGAGCTACCTGAATTTGATAAAAAAAAAAAACTACCAAAAAAAAAAAAAATGCAGCTAACTTCATACCTAATGGTGAAAAACTTGAGGCTTTCCCACTAAGATCAGGAACAAGGCAAGGATGCACCCCCCCAACATACACACTACTTTTCAACACTGTACTGGAAATCCTAGCCAATGTAACAAGACAAGAAAAGGAAATAAAATGTAAATAGATTGGAAAGGAAGAAATAAAAACTGTTCACAAATGACACGATCATCAAAATAGAAAATCCAAAAGGACAAACAAAACTCCTGGAAGTAGTAAGTGATTGTAGCATAGCTGAAGGATACAAGGTTAATATAAAAAAGTCAATCACTCTTCTGTATATCAGCAATGAACAAGTGAAATTTGAAATTAAAAACACAATACCATTTACATTAACACCCACAAAAATGAAATACTTGGGTATAAATCAATAAAACATCTAGAGGACCTAACTCTGATGAAAGAAATCAAATCTAAATAAAGGAGAAAAAAGAAAGAAATCTAATAAGAACTAAATAAATGAAGAGATATTCCATGTTGATGGATAGGAAGACTCAATATTGTCAAGATGTCAATTCTTTCCAACTTGATCTATAGATTCACTCCCAATCAAAATCCCAGCAAGTTATTTTGTGGATATATGAAAACTGACTCCAAAATTTATATGGATGGGCAAAAGACTCAGCATAGCCAACACATAGAAGGAGAACAAATCTGGTGGACTGACACTACCTAACTTTAAGACTTCCTATAAAGCTACAGTAATTAAAAGTGTGGTATCAGTAAAAGACTAGACAAATAGATCAATGGAACAGAAGAGAGGGCCCAGAAATAGACATAAGTATAGTCAACTGATCTTTGATAAAGGCACAAAAGTAATACAATAAAGCACAGATAGTCTTTTCAAAAATGGTGTGCAAACAACTGGACATCCACATGCAAAAAAAAAAAATGAATCTAGATGCACCTTATAACTTCTACAATAATTAATTCAAAATGGAGCACAGACCTTAATGTAAAAAGCAAAATTATAAACCTCCTAGAAGGTAACAGAGGAGAGAATCTATATAACTTTGGGTTTGGTGATGACTTTTTAGATACAATACCAAAGGCATGATCCATGAGAGAAACAATCGATCAACTGGACTTCATTAAAATTGAAAACTTCTGCTCTGTGAAAGATAATGTCAAAAGAATGAGAAGATAAGCTACAGACTTAGAGAAAATATTTTTAAAAGACACATCTGGATAAAGGACTGTTTTCTAAAACATACAAAGCAATCTTAAAACCGAACATTAAGAAAACAATCAACTTAATTAAAAAATGGGCCAAAGACCTTACCAGATACTTCACCAAAGAAGACATACGGATGACAAATCAATATATGACAAGGTGCTTCACATCATGTCATTGTGGGAGTGAAAATTAAAACAATTAGATACCACTACACACTTATTAGAATGGCCAAAATCAAATGACAACACCAAACATAATATGTTTATTCATATTGTCAAAAGTTGGAAGCAACCAAGATGTCCTTCAGAATGTGAATGGATAAATAAGCTGTGCTTCATCCAGATAATGGAATAGTACTCAATGCTAAAAAGAAATGACCTATTAAGCCATGAAAAGGCATGGAAAAACCTTAAATACATATTACTAGGTGAAAGAAGCCAGTCTGAAAAGGGTGGATTCTGTATGATTCTACCACTATTACATAAAAGGCAAAACTGTGGAAAAAATAAACAGATCAGTGGCTGTGCAGGGGTTTGATGGAGGGAGAGCACAGAGGATTTTCAGGGCAGTGAAAATTATAATAATAATTATAATTATAATTAAATAAATAATTATAAGGTTAATTATTTATCCTCAATTATAATTATAAGGATAATTATCATTATAATGACAGATACATGTCATTATACATTTGTCCTAACTCATAGAATGTACGACACTAATTGTGAACTCTAATGTAAACTATGGACTTTGAATGATTATAATGTGTCAATGTAGGTTCATCAGTTAAAACAAATGTTCGACTCTGGTCAGGATTGTTGATAATTGTTGAGTGTAGCTCTCTCTGCATGTGCTGGGGCAAGGGGTACATGGGAAACATCTGTACCTTACTCTTAATTTTGCTGTGAACCTAAAAGTCCTCTAAAATATTTTGAGAGAGAGAAGGGGCAGGGAGGGAGAGGGAGAGAGGCTAGCCCTCATCCTCCCTTCTTCAATTGCTGGTGTGGAAAATAGACGGTGTACCTTGAACTCCAACAGCCATCTGATGGACTATGAGGGTACCTGGGGAAGGATGCGAAGCAGTAGGATAATGGAGCCTAGGTCCCTGAAGGTCCAGAAGTACCATATTAGGTTACACTGTTTACCTCCAGACTTCTTTTATGAGTAAGAATCAACACTTGTGCCACTGCTATTTTTTAATTTTTTCTTTCATATATGACTAAATATAATCTTAACTTGTACATTATCTCAAAGAGTTGTTCTGAGAATAAAATGCAATTTTATTTTGCTTTTATTTATGTTTTGCTTTTGTTTTCTGGAGAAATTGAAATAAATAGGCTCCAGGCTTGGGGATACTAGACTTATAGAAAACAAAGTTAAGTGGGAAGTCTGCCTACTAAATGCAGAATCCCTACCTCCATTAATTTCCTCTGTTTCCAGAATGCCATGAGTGAGGCATATGCCCCACAGGCAAAGGATTGGAGGATTCTTCTAAGAAACTAAACTGCTTCTGAGAAAATACGCAAAGATGCTGATGTTGGAGGGTCTGTCAGTGAGAAAGCTGGCATACTTTCTTACTGCCAAAAAAAAAAAAAAGAAGAGAGAGAGAAAGCTCACCAATTGAGAAGCCATGCCTCTGATACTTAACTTCTACTCCCAGTTTTTTAGAGCTTTGCTCTTAAATATGAAGACATCCCAGGATCATCAATAATTTAAGGAAAAACTCAAAGATGAAAGAGAGAGTTCAAAAACAAGCAAATAAACAAAAAACATAAAAAGGTACCCAAGAAAGATACCCATAGAAATAATATAGAGATCATAAGAAACTTAAAAAATAAAGATTAATATCCTCAGTTATAGATGAAAATATCACAGTCATGAAAAAGGATGCTATAAAAAAGGAACAGCAAAAAAATAACAGAGTTCACTCAAGGAAATTAGTAATATTATAGTAGAATTTTTTTAATTAAAAGAAATTCTTTTAATTTTTAAATTAAAAGAAATTCTTTTAATTTTTAAATTAAAAGAAAATGTAGACACTCTCCTAGAAAGTAGGACAGAAATTCATACAAATACCAATAGAAGAATAAAGACAAGAAAATTAGAGAATTGGTCCAGAAGGTCCAAAAAATGAGTATAATCCAGAAAATGAAGGGAAGGAAATTATTAAATAATAAAAATTCTCAGAATTGGATGACACCAGTCTCCAGTCTGAGAGGACTTCCCAATCCCAATGAACCATTAAGAAAAAGACTGATACCAAGGCACATAATTGGGAAAATTCAGAATACTAGGGAGAAAGACAATATCCTAGAACCTTCCACGGGGGGGGGGGGGCGGGGGGAAGGTGACATATAACATATAAGGCAATAGGAATCAGAATGGTATCAGACTTTTCAATAGAAAAACTAGAAGGTCGGAAAAACTTTTTTCCAAAATTCTGTGGCAAATTGACTTTTAATTTAGAATTTTACTCCTGGCAAAATATTTGTCAGATATTAATCAAGAGCAAAGTCATTTTAGATGTGTAAAGACTTAAAAAAAACTTCTCATGTACCTTTTCTTCAAGAGCTAGTAGAAGATGTGCTCCAGCAAAATAAGGATGTAAAATAAAAAAGAGAAGGACAAGTGATCTGGGAAACAGAGACTTCAATAAAGTAAGACTGACAAATGGAAGTCCTAGGACGGTGGTGGAAAAAGCCCAAGATGATAACTGTGGGCAGACCTACAGCATACCAGTCCAGACTAGGGGAGGATAAGGGCCTGAGAAGAACTCCAAGATTAAAAAAAAAAGAAGAAATTAATAGTGTGTATTCTCACTTTTAGGATCTTTTGCCACAACTTTTTATTAACCCTTTGGAGTATGTATCTGCTTGCAATGAAGAGAAAAAGAATAAGGGGCAAATTGCGTTTGCCCCTGTTATGATCACAGTATCTAACAGAATATACATAGAATATATGATATACTTGAGAATACGGAAAGTAATCCTGCTTAGTTTTTGGTAGGTTTTAACAATCTGAAAAAATTATCAACAGATAATGTCTTAAAATGGAAAAAAATCAAGAAATATATACTGTAAGTTCCAGAGTGGAATATTGTAATTTCTGTAGAGTAGACTCTTGGATGGCTGTTGATAGGCTACAGGACGACAGAATCAGATGTGGCCTGTAAGACCCCCTGATGCTCCTCCATTCTCTCCTCAACTCTCCCTCACTCTCTGACCAGCCAGACCCAATGACGGGCTGGTAACTTTTAGCTCTGCAAATTGGCTTGAGCAACTCTCCGACTAGAGTGCCAACCCATTCTTCCCCTCCCCCTTCCCTAGCGAATGGAACCGAACTGGTCACTTCCTACTGTGTTCCCTTTTGAAGTCCTCTCTTAGGACCTATGCAACTTGTTGCATGTTACCTATTTACATATCTTCTTCCTCCATCTAGACTACAGGAACTTTAACTTATTTATATCTTTGTGTCCTTAGTAGCTGGCTGGCACAGTAGATCTTTAGTCAATGTTTACTTGGCATCTCTGTGTCTCAGTTTTCTATTCAGTAAAATGGAAGTGATGTTATTTAGGGTTCTTATGCACTAAAAATAAAATAAAGTGGCCATGTTGTCTTTGTCTGATGGCATCTCACCCATTCTACCCCATGGCATTGACTGTGCCTCGCTCTCTCGGGCAGCAGGGACAGTCAGGCCTGGCTGATCACAGCATTGCTTCTTCCAGAACACAGTGTTGGTCCAGACAGGATGGATAGGGCCATGACCCAAACAAAGCAATCAGAGACTTTTATGAGCTTTGGTGTATGAAGTCTGGGAGGGGGTGTCTCTCTTCCTTTTATGTCATATGCTATAAGGACATATAGGCTTGGGGCTGTCCATGGCCCTTTCTTACTCTGAGAACAGAGGCAGCTTGAAAAACAAGCCAGCACACAGAGAGAAAAGAGGTCTGAGAGAGGGAGGGAGAGAGAACCTGAAAATATCATTGAGACCTTAGGTTCAATGTGCCTGCAGCCAACTCATCTGTGGCTTTCCTGGTTACTGAAGTCACCAGATCTTCCTAAAGCTCGAGCTAGTTTGAGTTGGTTTTCTGGCACCTGCAACCAAAGAGCTCTGACTCACACAGTTCATAAAGTACAAATGCTTGGCACAGAGAAAGTACCAAATCATTGGTAGCTCTTTCTACTATCATTAATAATTAAAAAATAAAATGCAAATTGAGCAACATGTAAAAACGAGTGACCTTTCCAATATTATTTCCCATGTACTAAAAATTCTTTCGTTGTTTGCATTTCTGCTTGTTTCATGGTCTTTTTTCCAACAAACCTTAAAAGAAATGTTTCCTCCCTCTGATGGGTTTTTCCAGATTTCTTTTCAGGGGATTCCTCAGAGAAGGTTGAAGGTTGGATGAACATGTGGTTTGCCTTTTTTTTCTCTGCTTCTCTTTGGTCTATATTCTTCATTTCCCTGTGAGGAAATCATAAAGACACGTGGGGAAAAGATTACAAAATCAGCATAATTCTTTTCTCTCCTATCCTCATATGTAAAGAGAGGCAAATATTTACAAATTCATTCATTTCATCTGTCAAGAGCAACTGTCTGAAGCAGAGAGCTGACCACATAGCAGCAACTCAGTCACCAAGCCCTGTTATGTGCCAGAGATCAAAACAGCCCTGGGAACACAGAGAGGAATAAGGGTGGTCCCTGAACTCAAGGAACACATACTCAAATTAGGAAGACTGGTGAAGAAATCTACAATCTGAGAGAAAGCTAAAGCGTGAGCTGTGAGGGCAAGCTGAATTTAAGTTGGGGCTCTGCCACTTGCTGTGTGACCTTGGGCAAATCTGAAAGTAAATTTCCACATCAACATTTGCCACCTTTTGTTCTTGTTATGTCCACCGCTGAAAAAAAACTAATTTAAAAGTACTTCATTATATATCTCTTTAAGACATGACTCTTTTTAAAAACAACAATACAAAACTGTTATATCTTAAAAATAGGAACATGCCAGTAAAATGAATTCCCTAATATCATCTAAAACCCAGTCATTATTCACATAAAAATCTGGTCTCTGTTATTGTGGGGTTTACATTCTGACCACAAGAAAGTTGAACATGCTTAAGATGTTATAGGATGAGGGCCCCCAAACAAACATTATGTGACATGCTACAACAGACAAATGCTGAAACAATGCCACTTCTCTAAAATCCCTTAATACCTGAGGAAGTTGTGTTGCAGAACCTTTAGGTGCTTATCAAAATAACTCCACTCATTCCAGTGGAGCTGGTTCAACTGCTGAAGGAAGGCCCTCCGCTTCTTCATGTTGCTCAGGGTCAGGCTGATGATATCAGCATAGGTCAGGCTGGACTCAGTGGCTTTCACGGTCAAGGAAAACCCACTGTCAGTCACTATTGACTCTCAGCATTGTTAGTGAGACGCACCTCGTGTGTAGGGAGAGTGAGGTGGCAGAATGGGGAAACTGATCTGTTTCTGGACAAGACAACTAAAGGCTGAGCAGGAAATGACCCTTTCCACTCTTTGCCCATGGCCCGCTTTGGAAAAAGGCCACCCTCTCCATGGGTAGGCCATTCCTTATCTTTTAATAAAGACCTCCTTTCTGCTGTTGAAAGAGCTGGGAAATGCTTTTTTTAGACTGTTTAAAATTCTTACTCTATTATCACAGTGGTGAACAGAAAGAGATTCCAACTTTCCTTTTAGGCCTCATTCCCTATCTCATGTTTCTATGTTGAAAAATCCTCTCTCCCTTCCCAGCCCCGTCTACCCCTTTCGGATTGGTCAGAATCTCAGCTACACTCGCCACAAGCTATGGGAGCTCAGACAAGATATAAGTCATCCTCTACATCTCCAGTTCCTTATCTATAAAATAGGGATAGTAATACCGACCTTGGATAATGTTAATAATAATGATAGTTGTTATTTAGTACCAGCTGTATGCCATTTAATCCTGGTCACAACACTGTGGGTTTGGTATAACTGTTCTTATTTTAGGAAGGAGGTGATAAATACATTGAGCTCAGAGGTTAAGCTGTGCACAGGAGATTTAAGGCCAGTGGGTCACTAAGCTGGGACTCATATCCAGGGCTGTGCATTTCAAGCCTAGGCTCCTTCCACTACACTACACTGTCTTTACAGAACAATGAGGGAAAGCATTTCATAACACTAGAGCCCTACGAAGTATGAGTTGTTATTCTTTGCCTGTAGACATATAAATAAGTCTATGGATATGAGTGCTACAGGGCAGGAGTTACAAGTTCTGCCTAGTTCATTATGCAAGCGCCTCCTGATGAGAAGCTATATGCAAACAGGCACCATTTAAGCACTTGTTACCTGCAAGGCACTATGCTAAGGCTTTACCGCTATTTTGCCTGTACTCTGCAAAACGGTCCTATGAGGCAAGTACTGTTATCCCCATCTTACAGATGAAAAAATGAGGCTCAGAGAGAAAATGGAACTTGTCTAAGATCACTCAGCTAGCAAGCAGTTGAGTTGGTTCATGAGTCTCGGTCTATTTGAATCCATGTTCTGACCTCTCTGGTAAACTGCTAAGACTCAGGACCAACACATGTCACACCTGTTTTCTTAGGATCCGAGCTTTTTAACAAATATTTAGGATAAACACCAATGGGGCCAGGAATTTGCTGATGTTGTCTAGGGAGGAAGGTTGTGTGTGTGAGGATGGTGTTAGAAGAATCACACACCTAGACACCAAAACTCCTCATCGATACATACTTCGGAGTCCACGAGCACGTGGAAGGCA
Source organism: Eidolon dupreanum (assembly GCA_028627145.1). Taxonomy (NCBI): domain Eukaryota; kingdom Metazoa; phylum Chordata; class Mammalia; order Chiroptera; family Pteropodidae; genus Eidolon; species Eidolon dupreanum. The sequence goes on along the minus strand of CM053503.1, from coordinate 4,785,874 downwards.
TTACTGAGTTCCAAAGTATGTTAGAGTACCTAGTCAGCCCCTTCATTCTGGCAGACGGGAGGAGATTTTGCACATAGGAAAATTCGACTTGCCCAGGGTTCCACACAGCCAGCTCATGAGGCAGGTGTGGCACTACAATGAGCAAGATTCTGACCCTGAGGCTCGCATCAATGGCCACCCTTGACGGGCACCTTTAATGTGCCAGGAGCTGGACCAGGGGCTGGGTGTCTCTCTCCCACCCTGGCAGTGGCCTGGAGTAATATGTGCCCCGCCCACGGAGGAAAGGATATGGCAAGGTCTTGGTTTTTTCCCTCCGGACTATCAGCACGTCGGTGCCATGCTCCCGCAGAGTCAGGAATTTCTGGAGGAAGTGCACGATCAGAGGGCTCTTCCCATAAATATTGAAGAGGTGTGAAGTCATCTCAGGGATTTTGCAGGCAGGGTGAGACTGAGCAGGAAAGAAAGGAAAAAAAATAAAGGATATTGTCATTTTTATAGCATACATTAAGAAATGTAAAAGTACTCATGTTCCTTGATCCAGTAATTCCAGTTTTAGGATGCTATCCTAAGGAAAGTACCCCAAGAAAGGAAAAGTTTAGGCACCAAGATGTTTACTGATGAGATTTTTACTATAACAAAAGATTAGAATAACCTAAATGTTAAAGAAGACATTAAAATACTGACTCAAAGGAATAATACACCACTATTAAAATGTTTATGAAGAGTTGGTTCTAAAATATCATTTCAGATATAATAAAATAACCAAGATGCAAAATTGGGTAGATAATATATTTTATATGAAAGAAATACAATTATAGAAAATAATTTGATTAAAAAGTAGACGAGAGACTGGAAGCATAGTTACCAAAATATTAACAATTCATTCAGCAAATATTCATTGGGTAACTGTTATGTATACACACTGTTCCAGGCGTTGGAGAGTCAGCCAAGAATAAGACAAAGTCCAGCCCTCCTGGAGGCTGCATTATAGTTAAGAGAGAGACGCAATAAACAAATCAACAAATATAAGGATAACATGATATCACAGAGTATGTGCTTCAGATAAGAATCAAACGGGGTGAAGGATGAAGGGCAGCATCGTCCATGGGATGGTCAGGGAGGGCTGCCCTGAGGAGGAGCCATCCTGGCAGGTCCCAAATGATGGGAGGACAATCAGTGTGGTATTCTAGGCATAGGGGAAAGCACATCCAAGAGACCCTGCGGCAGATAAGAGCTTGGTGTGGCTAGGGGACAAACACAAGGCCTGTGTGGCTCAAATGGAGAGTGAACAATGAGGCTGAAGATGGAGCGGGGACTCTGGACCACGAGAAGGAGGTAGGGTCTCTTCTCGGTGTGATGGAGACCACTGGGAGGTTTAAATCTGGCACAGCATACTCTAATTTTTGCTAAAGATCTCTTGACCGGCGTGTGGAGACACGACGGCAGTGGGTAAGAGTGGATGTGAGAAGAGCAACAGTTGGGAGGCCTCTGCAGTGGTCGGGCGGCTGATGGGGCTGCGACTGGGTCGTCGAGAGAAGGGTTAGTTAGAAGTGATCAGATTCGCAATATATCATGCAAGCACTGGCAGAATTTGCTGATGGACTCAATATGGGTGTGAGAAAGAGCAGAGTCAAGGATGACTCCAAAGGTTTAGGTGCCAGTTGCTGAGTACCTAAAGGGGAGGAACAGGTTAGCAGAGTGGGAAAATCAAGGCATCTGTTGGGACGTGCGATCTGTGAGGTGCTGATAGACAGACACGAGGAAACAGATCAGGAGAGAGAACAGGCTGAGGCTAAAGGTGATTTGCTTTCCTTCCTTACAGTCCTCTGCCTTTTTCTAAAAATGTCAGTAATGATTATGTACTACTTTTGTACTTAAAAAAATATATATATTTTATTTTGAAGTAGTTGAAATTTAACCAAACAATAATTTTGTCTCATAAATAAAGGCTGCAACAGTACCTACCCACACTGTTCTTTAATACTATCTGATTTAATTGCTTAATAGATTTCTTCAATCTTTAGCAGGATCTCTCAACCTCAGCACTGTGACGTTTGGAGACAGATAATCCATTGTTGTGGGTGACTATCCTGTGCATTGTAGGACGCTGAGTAACATCCCTGGTCTCTACCTGCTGATGCCAGGAGTACTCCACCCTACTCCCAGCTGTGTGACAACTAGGAATGTCCCCAGACATAGCCGAATGTCTCCTAGGGGGCAAAATCACCCGCCCTCCCTTCCCGTGGAGAAGCACCCTTCTATACAGGAAGATCCCACTGGAGTCACAGAAATCTGAGGTTAGCAGGGCACCTACATGTCACTTAGTCTAATGATTCCTAGAACCCCATCTCCAAATGGGGGCCAGTCTGTGTTCACTGGTCTCCAGGGAAATGAGAGAAACAAGGAAAAAATACATTATAATACATCTAACATAAATTTATTCACTTTTAGGATTTTTATTCTGTGATTGTCTTTTCTACATTTATATTAATGAACTTTTTTTTAATGAAATAATGGTGATGGCAAATGACAATCGTTTTGTTTTAATAAAATTATTTAGTAAAAATTTTTAAAAGTTTTTCAAAGTCTAGAAAAATCCAAAGTGGATCTAGGATTCACTAATCTAGTTTCACATTTATCTGAGAGTTGTTCTTTTGGCTGCCCAGTACCCATTCTCTTTTCTTAACAGTCTCATGTGTTTGAGGTTTACCTGCCCTCTATACTGCATTTGGACTCCAGGAGGCTTTAAATCAAATATCTACCTCCCCCATGAGGGCCTCAGAAGGGGTCCACAGAGGCCTTCACAGGCTCTGCCAGCCAGCCAGCACCTTCCTCAAATACCCAATTAGAGCTAGGGTACCTGGAATAAGCTTGGTCAATGAAAACTCCTGCACCTGAGATTTTGAACCTTGAATGGGGTGAAATATAGACTGAGAACATGTGAGGGTTCACCCATTCCAAAGATGTCACTTTGAAGAGATGGTTGCAACAGCCTTGATTCTTCTCCTGGTCCCTGGAGTGACTTTCAGACTTTCCAGTGACTCAGTGTTCCTCCAGTTTTTCCTCATATTGGCCCGAGACAGATTTTGTTACTCGTAAGCAAAGAATTCCAGCTGACACACATTCTTTCAAAAACATCCTCAGCAAGTAACTGTCCATTTTTGCTTCCCTACTTTGTTAACAAGGAATGTGCTGCCTTCTGCAATGTCCAGTTCCCCCGGTGGTAAGCAGCTGATTTCTCCTCCCAGGTGAGAGCCAGGAAGGGCTTTGGGTACAGGGACTGGGCACAGGAGTAGGAAGGCCTGGCTCACAGCCATGGCACTGGGCAAAGATGGGACACTGGGCAAGAGGAGAGAAGTTCTAGAATATCAGATTCAAGAGGGAGGGGAAGCAGAGTAGGAGCTGGAGTGAAGGGGTCAGCATCAGGGACCTGCCATAGGAATGACGGTTTGGGAGCTAGAGCTGGAACAAGCAGAAGATGGTCTACAGCAGAGCCGGAGGGTAAAGCTAGTTTAAAATGAAGTTCTTTCTTACCCTAGATAAAAATCTGACTCTCGGTAATACCAACCCATCTTCCTCCAACACCACATTACATAACAGTCCTTAAAATACTTGAGCCCTTGCATTTTCCCTAAGTCTTGCTTTTCCAACCTAAACATCTTCAGTGCCTTCAATAACTCCTGGTCCGATTTTCAGCCTGGTCCCCATCTCTGGACATATGTTAGATGGGACCCTCTGGAGTGGGGCCATCTTCTTTCTTCATCTGGGCCAGCTGTACGTCTTTTTAAAAAGTTCTTCGTTTTGACATTCACATATCATTTTCTGTTATCTCTGAGAGTAAAAATCTTTGTTTTTTTTACAAAATAAATTTATGATCATTGTGAAAAATTAATACAATGTAGAAATAAATAAAGGAAAAGATAAAAGTCTGTCTCATCTCCACTTACATGTCTTAGGAATAAATACCGTTAACACTTTTCTGTGTATCCTTCCAAACCTTTTTATATGCACATACTGACTTCACTCAGAAAATATATTTCAAAAATAAAAATGGAATCATAATTACACTGCTGGGCTTCATTTTCCCAATTTTATTGAAGTCAGAAAAGTTAAACAACTTGCCCAAGTAACACAGCTGTGATTTGAACCTGTGTCTGTTTTTTCCACCTCGCCCTGCTGCTTCTCAAAAGTTTCATGCTAAACGCTGAGGGGAAATAGGCAGCAGTAATCAATATGGAGAAACAAATAAAGTTCAAGGAATCTCCTGCAACACTTGTTGTACTTGGCCCAAATTCTATGGCCTGACTCCTGTGCCAGTTGGTGTCTTGGGAAAGCCTCAGAATCTCTTGCCTTGGTGGGGTATTAATCACCTCTCCTGCTACACAGGATTGAAGGTGCCATGGATATAAACTACCACACACTGAACTTTGTGGGTTAGATTTGGGGGAGGGGAAAAGAAGAGGAGGGAAACATAATCCACTGCCTCCAGTGTCCTGGGGACAGTGCTGGTGGCAAAGCTCAGTGGTTAAGAGCTCATCAGGCTCAGAGTCAGACAGATCTGCGTGCAAGTCTTGGTTTTACCACCTATTTGCTTTGTGAACTTGGACAAATTAGTTACTTGCTCTGAGGATCATTTTTCCCACGAATAAACCGAAGAAGAGCAGAAGTAATTATCTGAGAGGTAGCTGTGACAAGTAAACAAAATATACTGCATGCACAGGTTTAGTATAGTGCCTGACACACAGTGTTTATTACATAATTATCATCGGTTTCCCAAGTAAACCTTAAAATTATTGTCTCCGTTTCATAGAGTGGGAAACTGAGACTCAGTGTTTTCCTTCCATTACACCCAGGCTCCTGAGTCTCAAGCAAGTAATTTAAATCCCTGGAAAAATCCAGACGAATTCTCACCCAACTTGTGCCTCTCTCAGTCAAGAATTACCCTTAGGACATTTCCTGGCTTTATCAACTGAGCCTACAATAAGAAATACTCCAGTTCTTACCCTGACATCTTCACAGTGCTAGCTTTTATAGCCACATCTCCCAGCTACTTTAAAATCATCTCTACTATTAAATTGCCAATCATGTGCTCACCTCCTTAGGACACATATTCTCATATACTCTTGCTTTTGATATCCTCTTGACTTGTTGTGTAGCTTTCCTCAAGGCCAGAGACTGAAGATATTGCTCTGTCAATGCAATATTAGCAAAAAAAAAAAAAAAAAAAAAGATTATTGGATCTGGTTAGCTGTGATGAGAAAGAACATATGGCAGATCTCAGCTTCCTATTGCTATGAAAATGCCTGGGTGTGGTCAGATCACTGGGAAATACTGGAGGAAGTAGCTCAGGTAAATTCATACAATTTTACTTGCATTGTATCCAGATATATACCCATGGCCATAGATTTGTCCATTTATTAATCTATATGTAGATCCTTCTATCTATCTAATCAAAAAACATTTACTGAGCATCCACTAGGAATTAGGCCCATGCTAGGTGCTGGAAGTAGATAGACTATCTTCAAGGAATTCATAATTTAGTGAGAAAAAAACACATGCAAATAATAAGCGTAACACTAACTCAGGTGCAATGACAGAATTCTCTAGAGGTTACAGTGTGGTCACAGAATAAGGGGAGGCTAAAGGCTTTTTTTAAACAAGCTAAGCATAATCAGAAATGGTGTTGTAATTAAAAGAGAAAAAATATCCAACTCTTGCACAAAATTATAGTTTTCCTATAGGAGAAAATTAATAGAAATGTCTTAAAGATGGGCAGAGAGATAAAAACAGATCATCTATAAATAAATAACAATTAAAATTACTGCAGCATTTTCAACAGTAATACTAAAAGCTAGAAGACAGTGGGATAAAATCACCAAAGCATTGAGGTAGATGGGTATTCAGCAAAACTATCCTTCAAGAACAAAGATGAAATAGAGACGTTAATAGAAAAACAAAAACCAAGCAAATATACCAAAAAAAATTGTGATAAAGGAACTGCTAAAGATGATGTTTCTGTCTGTTTTGCTCTCTCTCCCTCTTCCTCTTTCCCCTCTCTCTACCACACACACACACTATAAAATGGAGACAATAATTCCAAGGTTTATTAATTATTTTAATACACTTACTATGTGTCAGGCACTATACTAAACCTGTGCATGACATTTAATTTGTTTACCAGCACAGTCCTCTCAGATAATTACTTCTGCTATTCTTCAGTTGATTGGTGAGAAAAATGATGCTCAGAGCAGGTAACTAATTTGTCCAAGTTCACAAAAAAATTAGTGATAAAGACAAGACATGCATGCAGATCTGTCTGACTCTGAGCCTGAGCTCTTAACCACTGAGCTTTGCCGACAGTACAGTACAGAGAACCAGGGAAGTTTGATAAATTCTCAAGGGAAAAAGGCAATCAGCATCGCCAACTCTAAAATTACTCAGATGTGGAAATCATCAGACAAAGGCTATAAAGTAGTGATTATAACAATGATGTAAGAAGTATGGGTGAACATTTGAAACAAATAAACAAAACAGAAAGTTTCAGTAGAAAAATAGAAGCTATGACAGGGGCCCAAACAGAAATTTTACAACTGAAAAATACAACAACTAAAATAAATTCACTGGAGGGGATCAATAGCAGTAATGGGGGTAAGAGAGGAAAGAGTCAATGAACTTAAAGACAGATCAAAAGAAATCATCCAGTTTTCTGATATCACATGTGTGATTTTTCCATACCAATTCTCTGAAATAAACTGGGTATCCAATAATTCAATTCCAGACTCATCTGGAGTCAGCATCAGATCCCACAAATTACAGGACTCAGTCTGACAAGACTATCCCGACTCTAGGCACCAGTCTCATATGGGGTTCCCAGGCTACCCACTCTTTTATCCAGCTGACTACACATTTAGAGGTTCCCAGCACCCATCTTCAAGTTTGATGATTCACTGGAATGATTCATGGAACTCAGGAAAGTGCTATACGTACTGTTACAGATTTATGATGAAAGATATAACTCAAAACAACAAAATGGAAAAGGTGCATAGGGCAGGGTATGGGGGTTGGGGGGTGGAACAAAGAACTTCCATGCCCTCTTCAGACACATCACCATCTTCCCTGCACATGAGTGTGTTTAGGAACCTGTAAGTTCATCAGATCATATTATTCAAGAGTTTTTATAACTCAGTCTCCAGTCTGCCCCTCCTCTCTAGAGGTTGCGGAGGTGATAGGGCTGAAAGTTTTCACCCACTAACCATGTTTGGGCTTTCAGGTAACCAGACTGTATTCTGAAGCTATCTGGGGCCCCAAGCTGAGTCACCTTACTAGCATATATTCAGATATGGTTGAAAGATGCTTGTTATGCATAACAAAAATACTCCTATGACTCAGGAAATTCTGAGAGATTCAGGAGCTCTGTGCCAGGAACTGGGGACAAAGACCTAATCTATGTTTTTATTATACTATACAATCTGAACAATGTAGAGAGGAAAGATTGGGAAAAAATAAACAGAGCCTCAGGGACTTATGGGCCAATATCAACGGGTCTAACATTTGTGTCATCAAAGTCCCAAAAAGAAGGGAGAAAGTGTGCAGTCCAAAAAAATTTTGAAAACATAACATATGAAAACTTCCCAAATTTAGCAAAATATATAAATTTACAGATTCAAGATCTGCAAACCCTATACAAGTTAAATTCAAAGAACCCACACCCATACACACCATGACCAATTAGCTGAAAGCCAACACAAAGTAAATACCCTGAGGGCAGTCAGAGAAAAATGCATTACACAAAAGGGGACAACAGTTTCAATGACTGTGGATTTCTCCTTAGACCATTGAGGCCAGATGGCTGTGGAACTGACATTTTAAAATGCTGAGAAAAAAGAACAGTCAACTGAAAATGCTATACCCAGAAAAAATACCATTTGAGAATGAAGGTAAAATAAAGACATTGTCAGATGAAAGAAAACTAAGAGAATTCATTGCTAGCAGGTCTATTTTTAATGAAATACCAAAGGAAGGAAAATGATACCAGAGGAAGATATGAAACTTCAGGAATGAATGAAAAGTAACCAAAATTGTAAATGGCAAATAGAATGTATATAGTAAATATATATGATGATGTATGATAAATGTAATAGACTCTTTTCTTTCTCTGATGTTCTTTAAAATATGTATGATGATCACTTTGGAATACAGTTTGGCAGTTCCTCAAAATGTTAAACATATGACTCAGCAATTCCACTCCTAGGTATACATACACCTAAGAGAAATAAAAACATGTCTACACAAAAACTTGAACATGGATGTTCATAGCAGTATTATTCATAATAGCTATCAAGTGGAAACAACCCGAACTGAATAATAATAATAAAAAAACTATACATCTAAAACATGTGGGATGCTTGTGTTGAAAGGGAAATGTATATAGCGCTAAACATTCATATTAGAAAATAAAAGTCTCATTTTCTTCAACTCATGGATCTTTGTCAAGTGAATATATATGTATATTTTGGGGACTTGAAGTCTCCCCTAAATATTTACCTTTACTGGCATATCTCGTTTTATTTCACTTTGCTTCATTGAGCTTCACAGATATTGCATTTTTCTAACAAATCAAAGCTAAAACTCTTCACTAGCAAAAAGATCACAACTCGCTGAAGGCTCAGATGATGTTTAGCATTTTTTAGGAATAAGGTCTTTTTTTAGGTAAGGTAATACATTTTTAAAGACATAATGCTGTTTGCACACTTAATAGACTATAGAATAGTGTAAATGTAGCTTTTATATGCACTGGGAAACCAAAAAATTCTTCATGTGACTCACTTTGTTGTGATATTCGCTTTATTGCAGTGGTCAGGAACTGAACCTGCAATGTCTCCAAGGTCCGTCTATATTTGGAACCCTGGCTACACTTCTCAACAAGTGGTCCCCAAATATTTTTTAAATAACAGCTTTATTGTAATATAATTTACATACTAACTTTTCTGAGCCTCCACTTCTAGAACAAAGAAAAGGATAGTTTACTTTTTTGAACTAATGATGACACTTAAAAGTTCCTGTTCTGTGTTTTCTCAGGTTCTGTATTTGTCTGTGTGGCATCCATTAATTACAGGGCCAAACTAATGGCCAAAGTGGATACAGCTCCCCTGTGATCACAGCCCATACTCTGAACCACCTCCTTTATCTAATTCTCACACACCAAGCTAACTTGCCCCTGACCTAAATCAACCCAGGGCCAGATGTCAGACATCTAGGGACAGCTCCTATACCCTGAAGCCAGCCAGAATTACTCACACTAGCCGATCCTAAGCTGCTAACCCTGTCATGTCTTGTCTTTCTCAAGGAAATCCCAATAAAGGCTGTGGCCTAAGCCTTCCCCTGGCTCCTTTCTGCCTCCTGACACTGGTGCTTCCTTCCATGGTCCTGCATGGCAAGCCATGCTTCTTGATTCTAGGAGAACTGTGAATAGCAAACTTTTCTTTCAATGGCATTGACCTCTCCAGGTATTCACTCAGTCACCTTTATAAGTTAACACCCAGGCACAAATCAGTTCCTACCTCAATAAATGCTTGTTTCTGATAGGGAGAGGGGCAGTGATTAGGTCTTAGGTTTATTTTCTTCCATTGCCTACAACCTCCCTTTCCCACAGATATTAGCACTGTGTGAACTTATCATTATAAAAGTAGAACTTAATCGGTGCTTGTGGAACTGAAAAGACAATTATGCTCTCTCAAGAAATTACTTGGTGCCAAGGCCCAGGCTAGAACCACAAGCATAAACTAGGGTGGCAGATTTTGTTCAAACAAACCCGAGGAACGAGGGTTTTGGAGAAAATAACTGAGTCAAAAGCCTACATTTCCCTTTTAGGTAGTTACTGTACCTTTCATGATATTCTGTATTTGTGACCTATCCTCTGACTTCTTAGATAAAGAGTCTCTCTTGTTTAAATATGTACTTGTAGACTGAGGGAGAAAAAACAAAGAACAAACTTAGTAAAACTGGTGGTGAGAGAAATACGAAAAGCATACATGCTATTTCGTAGACATTTCTGATTGTTCTTGTAGAGGGAGAGCTTGCAGGCCCAGCTTGACAACCCAGGGGCACGGTGGAGAGAAGAGGCTGATGTAGAAAACACGTGGGCTTGCAGACGGAGGCAGACCAGGATTCCAGTCCCAGCCCTGCCACTCAACAGCTGGTGATCTTGGGCAAGTCATCAAACCTCTGGATTGCCTTGGATTTCTCATAGGGTTCTTGTGAGGATTAAGTCAGCTAAGGCACGCAAAGTGCGTGAGTGGCTGCTCACGGTATGGGCTCCATGAATACTGCCACCATTGTTTACGCACTCACCACATCTCTTTCAGTAAACATTTCACTGAGCAACTTCTAATGTGTCTGGCATTGGGCAGACCCTGAAACCTCGTCCCTGCCCAGAGAAGCTCCCAGTCCAGCAGGGAAGATAATGGTAAATGGACAATTACACTAAGGTGAGAAAAGTATCACATATTTATTAGAGAAGCAATATAAGGTAGGATTAGGTTTGTATGTGAGTGACAGAGACTCAAAATAATAGTGGCTCAAACTAGGTAGAAATTTCTCTCCCCCATAACAGTCTGAAGGTAGACAATCCAGGACTTATATGGTATTTCTGCTGTGATCAGTCCTTAGGGATTCCAACTTCTTCCAGCTCATGATTCCACCTTTCCTAAGACCCTTGCTCTTCGGGTCCAAGATGGTAGCTAGAGCTCCAGTAATCACATTCACATTCCAGGCAGAATGGAAAAAAGGACAAAGAGGCAAAGATTTCACATGGACTGTTTTCTTAAAGAAGGCTCCAGAAACTGTCACGTGGCACATCCACTTATATCTCATTAACTGGACCTTAGTCACATGGCCACACATTGATACAGGGGAGGCTAGGAAATGTAATCTTTCATCTGGCCATAAAAATTGGAGGTTCTCTTTCTATAGAAGAAGAAACAACAGACATTGTAAAACAACTAATGGTAGGCCAGAAGTAGTTCAAGCAGAGTATCATAGAAGGCACAGTGGGGAACGCTTGATTCTGTCTGCTAGAGAGCTGGAGGGCTTCCAAGGAGAGAAGACACTTTTGCTATGTTTTTAAGGATGAGTAGGAGTTTAACAGTATTAAACAGATGACCCACCAAGTGGCAGGCAAGCAGTCCACCAGCCTCAACAACCAGCACTTTGCTTTTATATCAATATGATATTCAAATAGGAAAAAGAAAGCAGAAAGGACTTCCCATACATCATGCAGCTGGCTGTCCAACAGCTATGATGTTTGTGGAGTTTAAGTGGTTACTGGGATTTGCTAGAGAGAAAACATTCCCAGACTCAATGAAGCCCCATGCTCATTCTTAATAGGCTTCAGAGAGCTCTGTAGTAGAGCAGAGAATACGTGTAAGGAGACTGGCTTGGTGGAAGTTATCAGGCCCTCCTATTTGTTGGAGAGGCAGCTTGCTGATACAGAAAGAGCTCAGACTGACAGCCTCCTGTTGTTGGCTGAAGTCAGCTGCGTGGCCTGGGGCAAGTTATTCACTTCTTTGGGCCTGTTTCATCCTTTGTCAAATAAAGTTAATCCTTACTTGCCTAGTAGGAATGTTGTAAAGAGTAGAGAGAATGTGAAAAGACAACCTGTACACGGTAACATCTCCAAAGTTCTTATCTGTCTATCCTCATGTGACCAGCAACTATCCCGAGTGTATGAGGCAAGGTGACCACTGCTGGGATGGGGGAAGACTAAGATTGCTCCGGGGCCTCCTCCCCATCACGTAAGGGAGAGATGGAATCCTTCTACCCTACATGGACACCCTCCTCAGAGTCCACATGCTGAGGGCTCAGCCATGATGGGTTAGAGCAGCAGGGGAGCCTGTTTTCGAGCCAGCAAACTTTTCCACCAAGAGCCAGAGTGAGTGCTTTTGGCTTTGCAGGCCGTAAAGTCTCTGTTGGTTACTTGATTCTGCGGCTGCAGCGCAGAGACTGCCGAAGACAACAGAGAACCAGCGGCCGTGGCTGTGTGCCAGGAATGCTCTATTTACCAAAACAGGCAGGGAAAGGCCTCATTTGTACTTTGTCTGGACATTTCTTTTTATTGAGCTTTTGGGAAAAAAATAGAACCTGATTGGTAGTGTTTGGCTTGTTTTGTGCCACTACTAGGAGGAGATGCTGACAATGATGATGGCACTGGTGGAGGGCCAAGAGGCAGGTACAGAGGCCAGACGTGTGGGGAGTGTGGTGTGTCTAAGGAACAGAAAGGAGGCCCCTATAGCAGGAGCCCCAGGAGCCTGGGACGGTAGAATGGTCCTGGCCAGACATGGCAGGGCCACACAGGTCAGTCCACCCCAAAGCAAGAGGAAGCTTCTGAGGTTTTGAAGGTGTTTTTCACTTGGGCTGAGAGGACGGTGTTAGGAGTAGGGGGGAGTAGAAAAGGGCCAGGAGGTAATGGGATGTGGTAATTAGTCTGCATTTTGGAAAAAGACTGCAGGGTACCAGAAAGCCTTAAGGAGACAGGAGCCTATTGCCACCGTGAAGGGAGCTCAGACTGGAGTGGAAGGGAGAGGAGGGGTGCTGCTGGCAAGTAGGCAGAAGGCAACGTGAACGAGGCAGAGAGGGGCAAGAAAGTTTTGGGGGGACAGCCAGGTTCAGGCTTGTGATGAGGACCAATGAGGAGAAAAAGATGTAAAAAAGCACCTAGTGCTGCAGCCCCTTCTGAAAGAAATATTGGTTCCTCTCCTCCCTCCTCACGGCCACTGCATTTCTGTGGCCACCCCTTAGTGCTCCACTCATCCATGTAGATGAGGGCAACCAGGGCACCCCCAGAGATGAAGGGGCAGGGAGCACAGAGTATGGGATCGATCAGAAGTCACTGGACACTTACAGGGCCCCAAGGGGTCCAAGGTTTATGCCTCCCCACTCACCAGACGGTCGGGGACTTGTCTGCCCTGGAGAGACTTCTGGAAAGAGTAGCTCTTAGAAAGGCGGAAGGGCATCTCTCTTTCTAGGGAAGAGAAAATGTTCTTTGTCAGTTCCTTCTTGTCCTGGGGTTGACACTGCAGACCAGGAGCTTTGAGATAGCCCCTGCCCTGCAGGAACCAGTAATAGCAAGAGGAACACCTACTGAGTCTTGGGCAAGTTATTTAACCTCTCTGGTCCTGTTACAAATAGTGAATACTAACTACCTCATAGGCTGATGACTCAGTTAAAGGAAACAATGTATGCAGAGCCTAAAACACAAGACAAACACTCAACCATAAGAAAAAAAAAAAAAAGAGTACTGACTTCAAAAGTAAAACAAAACTCAGAACCTGGCAAAATTGAAATGAATAAATGTTGGATTAAATGCTGGAAAAACAAGCTATCAACCTCGTAAAGTGTTAAATTTAGTATTCACTGGAACATCATGATTTACAGATTACATTTTTTTTTCATTTTGAAATTCCTGTGTATCCATGATGACCACTAGGAAAGTAAACCTATTGAGTCAGTAACTGTAAATACACAGAAAAGTAGCATATGGAAGAGGCTGGCTCTGAGGTTTTTCTAATTTCCTTTTGCTGCAGCCACACCCTTCTCTAAGGCTGTTAGGTGTTCTCTTCCCTGTGCCCTGGACCAAGGCTTCTCAAACTGGAATGTGCTTAGAGATCTCCAAGGGATCTTAATAAAGTGCAGAGTCTGATTTAGTCCATCTAGAGAGATGCTGCTGCTGCTTCTTGGACCACACTTTGAGTAGCAAGTTTGCCACAACACAGGAAACACAGTGGGGCAGCCTGCCTCCTCATCCAGGAAACCAACCAGAACCACCTTGCCCTCCTCCCCCACCTTTCCTCTCTGTTCTTTTCTGCTGGTACCTCAGGATGCTGCTGTCTGTTTAAATGAAGGTGGCTCTCCCACCAACCCTGCTAGCTCCTCCCACATACTTGTCTCTGACAGGCCGAGGCTTTCGGAATGAGCCACACTCTGTTGTCACTTCTGCATCGCTTCTTCTGCAATCTGGGTCCTGCCTCCTACCATCCGATGGAAACAGCTCTCCCAAAGTTCACTAATGCAGAGGAATTTTCACTCAAAAGGCTAACCCTATAATCAGCTTTTTGTTCTGCTTCTGTAGATGTGCTTGTTGCATAGGCCGTAGGGCAGGTGACCTCGAAATTAACTAAAGACTCATCCTCCCTTTTCCTTGTTCTGTCTAAATAACAAATGTAACTGCCAACGCATAGCAACTCCCGCGCTCTGTAACCGGCTGAAGACAAATTAACCAATCGGCCCATGCCAACTAAGCCCTATAAAAGCAAGTTTGCCCCTGAGCTCGGGGCCCAGATCTTCGGAGCACTACCTCTTCTGGGACCACTGGCTAATAAACCTGAGTTCTCCGAGTTCTTGGTTTCTTGCGGGTCTGATTTTTGCATCATTTCTGTAACACAAACAGGGGTTTCTTCTGGGGGTGATGAAAATGCTTTGGGATTAGATAGTGGTGACAGCTGTACAATTTTCTGAATATACTAATCACTGAATTACACACTTTCAAAGGGTAAATTTTATGTTATGTGAATTATATTTCAATAAAGCTGATATACAGATAAAGATCACAAACAACTTAAATATACGATTGCATGGCTCCTTCCTAGGCCTCATCCTGTGGCCCCCTCTGCAGCCCCTGGCACTACTGACCCTCCCCTCTGCACAGCCCGCTCTGGCCTCCACAGCCCCATTCTCTCTGGGCACCTCTTGTCTCTCTGGACTCTTTCTTCTGCCTCCTGCATGCAGGAGGCCTCCGAGGCTCTGACCTCAGCCTCCTTCTCTCCTCCTTTCTTTAATATTCTTATCTAGGAAAAATATCAAGGAGGATATCTGCTTTCACAAATCTGCAGTTGAGAGTCCCGGCCTTAATCCTCCCCTAATCGCATCATCAATGGCACCTTGGACATGCCCACCAGGCTGTCCCATCATCTCATTTCTGTCACATCTAAGGTCAAACTTATGGCCTTTCTCTACAGACCTGATCCTCCCCTTGACTTCCTAGTTCTAAATGGAATATCTGCAAATGCTGGCTGCTGGACACTTAGAACGGCTTTGAATCTGGAATCCACCCAGCCCTAGCCTCCTCCTAGCCTAACCTACAGTGCTCAAAGGGTCCCTGGATTTCCACGAGGTTCCATCTTCCTTATGGCTTCATATCCATCTTCTGTGCAAAAGAAGTGTTAACATAGCACTCCTCACTGTTGTCCTTGAAGAGTTCTGCTTGCAAGTTTGGCCCTTAGCTGGCATCTGGGAACGTATATTTTGGGAGGGTACCCACCCCTAACTGTGCCTTAATGGCTCACTGTGCCTAAACCATGTGTATAAATACCATAGTTTATGTTGAATACCTGATATATGTGCCAGGTAGGGAGAGTCTACATGATCAGCTGATCATGTAGTAATTCCCCAAGAGCCTCACGGCTGGCACTGGGCACTGAGTCTCTAATGAGCTTGCCTGGCAGGCAACATTTCACAGTGTTGGCACGACTCCATGCTGGAGGATTAAGCACATCCTGTGTGACCCCTTGGGAGCGTGCGCCAGGTGTTCCTGGACTTAGCCCCTTGCACCTTTTCCCATTGCAGACTGGGCATTGCATGGTTTGGCACAGCCGTGAGGCTCTTGGGGAATTACCACACCTCAGTGTGGTCTTGGGGACAATTCCCCTACCCTTGCTGCCCCACAGCTGCAGGCTCCTAGCCTTCAGAAAGAAGGTCTTAGGGGGCACCTCACCCCAGCTCCCACCCAACCTGGAACCATGCAGGCAACATGCGAGCAGCTCTGCCAGGGCCCCTCCAGGGGCAGGAAGCTCACCATCGTGTGAGACAGCACTGCCTGTGGGTCCCTCCTTCCTGCCCAGTGCCCTTACTTTCCCTAAGGACATTGGACCAAGGTAGGAGAATGGTTAACGGGACGGAGGCCAAAGATTGGCAAAAGTGCCAGGTTGGTTAGCCCGTCTGGGCAAAATCCTGGCTCCCCAACTGTGCTGGGAAACCTTGGGCACACGAACCTCTCTGTATCTCAGATTCCTGCTATGTGATGAAAATAATAGGATCTCGTTGAAGGCACACATGAGACAGAAGCTGGCCTGAGGATTTCAACACCAAGGCCTTTCCGTGCCTCAACTAGACAGTGGCTGGGTGTGGCCAGGGCAGAGGGGGCAGAAGTCTGTAAGCGATGCCTTACTGTTTATCAGTGTTTTTCCCCGACACAGCTTTTCTCTCCGAAATCTCTCTGGATCCAGTTTCGAGTAGTCCCAACTGTTATAGCTCTGTGGGCAAGGATGTATACCTAGGACAGAGTCAAGAGGAAGAATGAAAACTTCTACAAAGAAGAATGGGAGGGAGAGAGCACAGGAAGCCGGCATGTGAACACCTCCAAACTCTGCCTGTCTGTTTGCTCATGATCCGGCTGTGTAGCCTCACTACATCGCTGTAAGAAATCTCAGCCACGAATACAGCCTATGAGCTCTCCTAGCAAATCTAATGTGGCAGGGATCTTGGAGACCCCAGCACAGTAGGAGCTGTAAAAAGTCCTCAGCACAGTACCTAGTACCCAGGAACCTCTCAATAAATAGTAGTTTTCAATGACCTTAGAAAATATCTGGGTTGAGATGGGGAAAGTGGGGAAGGAGACAGAAAAGTAGTTGAAAAGCAAACATTGAACTGACGCTGTGTGCTGCAGGGGGACTACAGTTGGGCCACTTGGCGTCACACAGGGTGTGTGGAAGGGTGTGTGACATAACCAGCATACTGCTTTTGAGTCACTGAGTTCTGGATCCACCAGCCCACAGCATAAGGTTAACTTCTGGACAGCAAATGGGGCTATGTTCAGACCTGCTCCCTACAGATGCAGCTGGGCACGGAAAAGGGACAAGGAACATCTGAGAATAGTTTTAAGGAAGCAGGACAATTGGTGCTCTTTGGGGGTCTACCTGCACATTTTAACGTCAAAGAGAGAAGAGCCCAGCTATCTCAACGAAGGGGTGTGAGGGGAAACAATCATATAACTGGGCTTAGGTGAAAAACTCGTTTCTGGAACTGCTTTCCCCAGAAGGGAGCGGCGTTGCTTACCTGAAATCCACAGGCTCATCGTGTTACAGATGTTAGACTTGAATTCGTCCGTGTTGAACCAGGACTGCGGGAAGCAGCAACAGAAGCTGGTGTACAGGGCTTTGCTCAGAAGTGATGGCAACCTCTAGGGGGCAGGGGCAAGCAGAGTTCAGGCAACGTTCTGAACACTTCTACACCCAGAAGAGAGCTCCTGACCTCAGAAAGGAACTGTGATAAAATTCTCTACCTGACACCCTGTGGCCTTCCTGTTTATTAGGAGAGCAATTTCCATCTGCAGCTGCCCCACAGCTGGGTGGACTCCTTATGCTACCTTGGGACCACTCGTCAAACATCACGCTACGCTAAGCCTGCAACCTCTCCCCCAGACCCTCTGCACGTGGTCTGTGGCTCAGCCCCTTCTGCAACTTGGCCAAACAGTAGTCCAGAAGGTGATAAGATACATTTGACCTACTTATCTTGCTGTTTCTCAGACAGAATACTAGTAAGTACTACTTACTTGTTTTTTCTATCCACAGATAGTACTATTGTTTTTTAACTATGGTGGAGCTCAAATTATACACTTATATCTGGCTTTATGCCATTATAACATCATGCCAGATTTAACATTATAACAAAAGCACTTCGCCAGGTTGCTATAAACTCTTTGGGAATTCTTTTTTCCAAGTGACCTTCATAATATTGTGCTGAGTGGGTATATCAAAATTTAGTAAACATCCCCTATTGGTGGGTATTACCCTGTTTCCAAGACTTTGCATTACAAATTATGCTGAATAATTATTTATTAAGCTATCTCATTGTCTGGCACATAGTAGGCAGTCAAAATTGTTGAATGAATGAATGAATGAATGCATGAATAAAAGCAGCTTTTCCTGTGAGATTATGTCCTCCAGAAGATGGTATACTACTGCTGATCACAGAAGCTATGGTGTATTGGGGGTTTATCGTGTGTTGGGCAATATGTCAGAAGCCTTGCAAACATCATCTCATGGAATCCCTAGGACAACTTGGTGAGAGAGGCATTATTATCCCCATTTTATGGGTGATAAAACTAAGGCACAAAAAGCCTAAGTGACTCATTAAGCGGCCACATAACCACCTTTCAGCATAATTGTATCAATTCACTTCCTACTCATAGTGTCTGAGTGCCATTTCCTTATATCCTTAACAACAATGGGAATTACACTTTTTTAATCTAAGCTAATAGGGGTATTGAATTACTATTGCTTTAATTCTTAGTTTTGATTGTTATTAGGATGAACTTTTTTCTCGTTTGTATTTCTACCCTGGTGAATTTCTAGTTTATGTACTTTGTCCATTGGTCTATGGGGTGTTTTGTTTTTTCTTATTGATTTGTTAGGAGTTCTTTATGTTATGTGACATATATGGTATTGGTATTTTTGCACAGTTTCTCATTTGCTTTTTAATTTTATAGTAATTTTTTAAATTTTTATATAATTAAGTTGATCAGTCTTTTCCTTTATGGTTATTTGGGGTCATATTTAAAAAGTCCTCCCTCACTCCCAAATCATGCAAATATTCACTTATATTTCCCTCTAGCAATCTTTTCAGTACATATATCCATACATTCATATATAAAAAGTAAATGTGTGTATTCATATTTCTAATTTTTAAGTAATGTTTATTTAAATACTATAGAAATATATAAAATAGAAAGAAAGTCTCTTATAACCTTATTCTCCAGAATATAAACATTGCTAAGAGTTTGGTAAATATTTTTCCAGATTTTTTTTCTATTCATAGGCAAACACACATATATATTACACATATATTTTTAACAGAGTTGTATAAATTACTTTATTTTTCACTTAAAATATATTATTACATCTTTCCCCAACAGTATATATGGACCTACCTCATTTTTCATTAAAAGTCAATGTACAGATATATCACAACTTACTAATTACTCCCTCATGGAAAGAATGTTAAGGGCATTCCATTGGCATTAGAAGTGAATAGCTATCTCATGTGACTTTTCATAAACAGTGGTTAACACTCACTTTTAAGATAGCCTCTTCATGGTAGGACCTGGATTCATGAAACAAAAGAAAGGCGTAGTGGAGGGAAATCCGGTCGAACAGCTTATTCTGGATCTCCTTGTTTGGCTACCAGGAATAAACATGGACAAGGAATTACTAGAGTCCCATGTTGAAACAGCCAAGGGCGGAGATTCTTAACTGAGCATTTATCTCATTTTTAGGAATTTTATTCTCAAGATACTGAGCCTCATTATTATTTAGGAAATAATACAGCAGTTTGTTTCCCAGGATTTATAAGACATGCACATAAAGGGAGGGTGTTGAAGAAAGCACCCTAACTCTGAACCAGGAGGTCCTGACTTTACTCTTGGCCCTGCCCTTGACCAACCATGTGACATGGACGAGTCCCTAAAACCCAGGGGAGCTGGAAGACATTGGGTAATGTCTAAAGTGCAGGGTATATGGGCAAGATTTGGGGGAGGGAAGGAAGGGGTGATGAGTGAGGCTACAGGCGTGGTCGGTGGAATCAAAGAGGCTTATAGCCCATACTAAAGAGAATATGTGCCATAGTAAAATAATTTAAGCAAGGGAGAGTAGCGATCAGATTTGCATTTACCTGGTATCTTTCGTGAAAGATCCACCAGAAGCTATCCAGCCATATGGCTGTTAGAGAAGGCAAGCAGAAAAACTTCTCTAACTCTCTATCTGTACAGAAAGACTTGAAAAGAAACAAAAGTCACATTATTATTGTTGCTGTTATTGTTCTTCTTTTAAAAATTCACCTGGAGCCACAGATGCATAATCATCTCCACTCAGAAACTTTTCTTCCTCCTCTGCATCCCATACCATGTTACTGCTGTTAATCACACCATCTTTCCACTCGTCGTCTTCTGTGTCAACATACTTTGGAGTCAACTCAAAAAAACAAAAAACACCTAATCTTTTAGTGAGTGCTGACTATTTACCTTGCCAGGTGTTTTTACATGTTCCCCCTTTAATCCCTGTAATAATCGTGCAAGGCATGCATCATTATCTCTGTTTTACAAATGAGGAAACCAAGGACTAGAGAGCTGAAGTCACTTGCTCAAAGTAATACAGCCAGCAAGTGGCAGAGCCAGGATTAGAAACCATAACTCTAGATGCGTGCTCCATGCTCTCACCTATATTCAATTCATAGTCATCAATATCAACACACAGAGATATTAGACAAAGGCAAATCACGGGACCCTAAGAGTCTGCTGAGTTGGCAGTAAGCACCTGGAATACTAAAATTAGAATGGAATTATCGGTGAACTCTGGGGAGCAGAAAATTCAGCCTTCATTGTCAGGCAGCTGGGTCTTGAAACTTGTGCTGACTCTAAAGCTACTACCATAATAACATGTAAATTGAAGGCTTACCACGTATCTGGCATTGGCCTATGCACGTTCACTTCTTATTTCACTTTATTTTTTCACAGTCTATGTGGTAGGTGTTTAGTTATCCCCAGCTTATGCGAGAGGAAAGTGAAGACTTAGAGGTTAGGATTCTTGCCAGGGTTTACACAGCCTGGGAGGCTCGAACGCAGGCGGTCTGGCCCCAGAGACAGACTGCTGCCTCTCCTCTGACCCTTAGAAGAGCAAAGAGAACTCACTCTTGCCACCTTCCTGGACACAAAGGGTAAGACTCCTCGGTGCTCCCTTCAAGTCTACCTGGAAGCTGAGGGCATCGTGCATTGATAAGCAAGCCTCCCTCTAGCAAGCTCTCTGAGCCTGGTTCTTGGCTTTGTCTTTGTCACCATTCCTCACATTTCCTTAGAGGAAGTAGAGCGCAGCAGTGAAGAGCAGACTTTTTGGTACCGGACTGCCAGGATTCAAATCCAGCTCTTACCCTTAGCCGTGTGACCTTGAGCAACGTTACTGAACCTGTGTGTGCTCCGTTGCCTCATCCAGAAAATGGAGATGATGATGATGATGGTAGTCCCTACCTCAGATGGCTATGAGGATTAAATGAGTGAGTGATACTTACAAAGCAGGGAGAACAGTGCCAGGCACTTGGAAACAGTTGCTAAGAGCGTGCTATTGTTTGTTTCTTATTGTTTGTTTATTTGGACTCCTACTTCCTCTCAAAAAGATTTCATTTTGGGACTTCAGCAGATACTGGGACGGTAACAAACATGATACAGTGTGATAGGTCCCCAGGGAGAAGGAACCGCAGGGGGTGTGGATCCCAGAGGGGCATCTGTGCTGGGGGAGCACAGCACGTATGACTGGATGAAGGGAGAGCGGAGAGCTCCACAGAGAGGGAGAAAAGCACGGCCCATACTGTGAAACCGCACCGCACATTTGGGGAACTTCTGTGCAGTGGCCCGAGAGGCCCGGCAGGAGCCAGACCATGAGGGACCCGAGTCCTGGGACTGAGGGCTGTTGTGACACAGGATGAGGAAGGGTGGCTGCTGGCACCAAGGAATTTTCAACAGGGCAGGGAAACATGAGATTGATGTTCTAGGAAGGTCCCTGGTGGCCGTGTAAAAGATGCATTAGAGGGGATTGAGATGGCAAGGCAGACGATGCACAGGGCAGCAGGTGCAGCGATCCAGAGGAGAAGCTGTGGCACTGGGAAGGAGGAAGAGTCACAGTAAAGGCGGTAGTTAAGTCAGAGGCTGCTTGGTTGGGGGTTGAGGGTAAGGGACGAGACTGTGACTCCGAGGTGGAAGGCTGTGGTTGTCGACAAGATAGGGAACCGGCGTGGGGTGGGGGTGGGGGGATCTGAGGGGAATCAGGGCAGGAGGCAGAGGGACAAACATGAGTGTCGGAGCACAGCAGTCTGGAGGTAGTTTGGAAGCAGTTCCCAAGTGGTGATTAGCCTCGTGTGGGGACGTTACCAAGGTCTATCAGCCCCCTACGAGTCTGTGCAGAGGGAGGGGTCCTGGAGCACACGGATGGCGAAGGGGCTTGGAAGACCAAGAAGGTGCTGCCTGAGGAGAGGGAGGATGCTACCACAGAAACCGAGAGAAAAGAATTTCCAAGTGCAGGGAGTTGTCCTCTGGGTCAACTGTACAGAGACCCAGAGGCGACCTTAGATGACCTCTAAGATGACAACACAAACATATCCTTCAGACTTGGCGATATGAGAGCCATTGGTAGATAGACTCGGGCCACTTTCAGTGATGGTAGGAGGGTGGGAAAGCAGATCGTAGTAGCAGGAAAAAAAAATGGAGGTGAGAACTGAAACCAGCAAGTGTGAGCAGCACTTCCAGGAAATCCCAGGTGGGGCTCGGTGCTGAGCCGGTGCTCTGCTGCTGACACAGGGCTTCTGTCCTCATGGGGCTCGTGGCCTAGCGACGGCCTCCACAATCCCTGAAGCAGAGGCAGTCAGCTGCTGAAAGGGAGTGGGAGGTGATGAAGGAGAGGATTTAAGAAGGCAAGTGAATGTTTGGGGTGGCCCCTGAGCAGGATGCAAGAGCGTCCTTTTAAAGGCGAGGTATGAATTTTCCTTGAATTTCCTGGGAGCCAAAGAAAAGCAGGAAACAGCATCAGTTAAGAGGCTAAAAAGAATTCGAGGAGATGCAGTTTTTCTTGGGATTAAGGCCTAAGGAAACATCCCCCATGGGACCTCAATAATGGAACATGAAGTAATACAGTAGTCACTGTCCTTGGGGCTACCCACACAGCAGATGGAACATGACCAAGTGTGGCTGGAAGGTCACACAAACACAGTGGATCCACGAATCACCCGATTCGTTTGTTCTCATCTTTCTTCCTTTTTAAATTATAGAAAAAGGAAGAAGAAAAAAACTATAACCTTATCACTCAGGGAATACCCGTGATATCCATGTATGGTTTCACCCCAGATTTTCCTGTGTGCTTTTATCACATTGTATTATAGAGTTTGTTGTTGTTGTTGTTGTTGTTGTTGTTGTTGTTGTTTTTACTACTCTATTCCCTATGCTATACTTTACAACCCTGTGACTATTTTGTAGCTATCAATTTGTACTTCTTAATCCCTTCACTATTTTCACCCAGCCCCCGCAAATCTCCTCCCATGTGGCAACCATCAAAATATTCTCTGTATCTATGGGTCTATTTCTGTTTTTTTTGTTTATTTATTTAGTTCTTTAGATTCCACATATAAGCGAGATCACATGGTATTTGTCTTTGTCTGACTTAGTTCACTTAGCATAATAACCTTTAGGTTCATCCATGTTGTCCCAAATGGTAAGATTTCATTCTTTTTTATGGCCAAGTAATATTCTATTGTATATATGTACCACTTCTTCTTCATCCAGTCATCTGTTGATAAGCACTTATGTTGCTTCCATATCTTGGCTGCTGTAAATAGCACTACAGTGAACAGAGGGGTGCATAAGTCTTTTTCAGTTTCTTCAGATAAATACCCAGAAGTGGAAATTCTAGGTCATAAGGTAGTTCCATTTTAAATTTTTTGAGGAACCTCCAAACTGTTTGCCATAGTGGCTGTACCAACTGGCAATCCCACCATGCATGAGGGTTCCCTCTTCGCCACATCCTTGCCAACACTTGTTCTTTTGATTTATTGATGATAGCCATTCTGACAGGTGCGTGGTGACATCTCTCATTATGGTTTTAATTTGCATTTCTCTGATGATTAGTGACGTTGAGCATCTTTTCATATGTCTATTGGCCATCTGTATGTCCTCTACTCATTCATTTACCAGTTCTAATAGCTTTTTGGTGGAATCTTTAGGGTTCTCTACATAGTACATCATCCGCAAATAATGAATTTTACATCTTCCTTTCCAGTCTGGATGCCTTTTATTTTTTTTTCTTGCCTAACTGCTGTGGCTAGGACTTCCAACACTACGTAGAATAAAAGTGGTGAAAGTGGACATCCTCGTCTTGTTCCTTGTAGAGTTTTTCATATACTGATATTTTTCATTTAACAACACAACATAGCATGTTAAAATACACTCTTTATAAAATATTCATTTCAATGGCTAATAGTCCATGATAGATATACCCCCAAATGACTGCTATTCTTCTATTATTGATGGTTGAACTGTTTCTAATAACATTGATAATAAAAACTACCAATTGTTTTGAGAACTTATGACTCACTAAGCACTGTGCTAAGTGCTTTTATTCACCTATCTTATTTAATTTCACAATAATTCTTAAAGGCAGAGACTGTTGTTGTCCCTATTTTGCGGTAGAAGAAACCGGAGCCCAGAGAGGTACTTAACCACCAAGATGTACTGCCTTCCAGTTCCTTGCTGTCATAAATGATGATGTGGTGAACATCTTTTCACACTGTCCTTGAGAAAATGTGATGCTCTGGTTGCCCGCTGCTCCTCCTTATCTGCACTGAGGAAAGCAGGGGATCAGGTGCCCCACCCCAGGGTAACCACTGCCTGGCCCAGAGACCAGCGCCTGATGAAAGGCAGATATCTACTTGTTGATGGCAGTCTGTGCTGGAGCCTGGCACCGGAACTTCAGCAAATACTGTTGTCATATTTGGCAGTGACTGCCCCAAACAGATCATCACTCTTAGGAAGTCTGAATGCAAGACACAGAGGAATGAGACAGATAGAACTGGAGACCCAGCCAGAGAGAAGGCGGCAGGGAGAAATCATGAAGAAGAGAGGAGAGAAGGGAGGAAGGATGGAGAGAGGAAGATGGGGAAAGACTAAAAGGGAGAGAGAGAGAGAGACAGAGAGACAGAGAGACAGAGACAGAGATGGCAGGGGTGGGGGCAGCCTGTAGTTTGAAGCAAGCAGCAGTGAGAAGTGCAGGTAGAAGAGATTAAGGAGCCAGGTCCCAGAAATGTTGAGGTGACCAGTCAGGAGCTGAGAGGACAATGACCAGTGCTGCTGGGGACACTGGAGTTGTTGTGCAACATAAAGCGTGATGAGGCACAGCTACAGGGCTGCTAAGACCATTTTCTGTGCATCCTCCCCTCCCCACACCTCCTTATAACTATCCCCACCTCCTGAGTGGCCAGCACTGTATCACAAGCACACAAGTTCTTCTGGGCCCTTCCTTCCTTCCTAAGGAACCCAGTGTGTACTGCTCTCCAAGCAGGTAACTCACCCCAAGGGGTACCATGCGACATAGGAAGAAAATATTATAACTAATGTCTTATTAAGAAAAAAATAGAAATTATGTTTATCGATATACAGTATAGCAATTGACAACAGAACACGTATATCATTTATGAAAACACATACGTCATGAGGACTTGTACTCAAAATGTTTTGCTAATAGGATACATGATCAAAACAGTCTGGAGACCAACCGGTGCTCTGGTGTAAAGAATCTATGTTTCGGAGAAGATGTGGGCTTGGGATCTAATCTCAGCTCGGTCACTTGCAAACTGTGTGGCCCTCAGGGGCTTACTCAATTGCCCTGACTCTCCGTTTTCTGGGATGTTAAACTGGACAGCTGCATCTGTCGCATGGGTGGCTGTAAAGTACAGCTGCGCCCACAGCTGGACCTCATAGAGAAAAGCTGCCCATCCCTTTCTTACCTTGCCGGTAAAGGGGCTTCTCTCAGACTGCACCACATTGTCGACCATGTCACAGAAGTCCACCCCATTGGGGAGCTCGTTTGGCATGGAGTTGTTAAACGGTGGGTACTGGTATAGCTCTGCCAGCAGATTTTTATCTGCTGTTTTCTAAAGCAAAAAAGCAGAATACGAAAATGGGGCCCGTCATTCTGACAGTTTAAGACAACAGGATATCTTCTCCTTTTTATCATGAAGACAATTATAACAACCTTACAGAATGCGGAAAAAAATGAGGGTGCATTCATGACCCGAATGCCCCTTGCCAAACATCTACTTACACGATTCCTATTTTCTCTTTCAGGCTTTGAGAACATGTATATGAATATATGTACTTTCAATCATTTTACAGTACATTTACACAAACACACTCATATGTCCTGCTCTATCCACTTAACTTTAGATTTTTCACATTGCTACACTGTCTTCAAATTTATCATTTAAAATAACATGTCCTGTTAAGAGGATGTGCTATAATTTAGTCAACTACACACTCTTACTTCCAATTAATATTACTGTCATGTTGATAATAAAGTTAATAATAATAACTCAGAACATATAGTTTCCCCCCTCCTTGGCTTATTTATTTAGTATGACTTTCTCAACACAGCAATATTAGATCAAAGAATATGACTATCCTCATGGTTCTTAATATATATTAAATGGATTTCTGAATAAAAATAAAACATGACTATAATAAAATGTAAAAATACAGGAAAGTAGAAAGAGGAAACCAATTACTATCACCCAAAGGCACCTACTGGAAACATTTTGAGGAACTGAATTTCTCCCTAATTGGACTATGGAGTTGACAGTGGAAGAATTCAGTGATGAACTGCACTGACTGAGTCAGACAACCTGCAATCAGATGTCAGCACCACCCTGCACTAGCTGTGCCACCTTGGGCAGGACATTTAAATCTGTTTGGCCACCATCATGGGTCATATGACAGTTTCGGTGCAGACTCTCAACCACTGGGCTTTATGCTGTGTGGGAATTTCCTAGGCTAAAAGGTGGGAAAAGGATAGCGATACCGTTCTGGTTCATATTCTCCAGCACTGAAAGGTTTGTATACATATGACCTGGGCGGTTTAAAGAGCAAACTTAGGAGGATCTTAACTGGGGCGGCTACTGGAGAGGCAGCGGCGAACACCTGGCCGTGGGGCTGAGGATCTGAGCAGGAAGTGGGGCTCCGCCATCAACAAGCTGCACGATGCTGCAGGTCACCTGACTACCCCTGAACCTCAGCTTCCCGGGGGATCTGCAGTGATCGCCATAACTGGCACTGCTGTGTCCACGGCCCCTCTGAGCGACTCTGTGTGACCGGATCTGAACTCATTGTTTCTAAGGGGAAACGCCTTCTAAGTTCTGAAAATAAACAGATGGCCTCTGGAACACTCCTCATTCTACCCTTTCTAGGGTGTTATGAGAAATTCTACCATTATTCAAATACCTTAAGATCTTCTAAAAAGGGAATTCTGCAATTTGCCTGCATAATCGCCATCCAGATGCCAAGTGTCTGTCCCACCCCACCCCCCAAGAATAAAACCGATTTCATGAGCAGCAGAAAACAGTCAGAAACAGGCTCAGGAATAGATGATCACTTACCCTTTTAACAACGAAAGATTTGATGCTCCTGGATTCTGGGTCACTGCAAATGTACTGTAACTTTCTTTGACTTTTGTCTGCAGAAGAATGGAAGAAGAGAAACAGGATGTGAGGAACCGCGGGTCTGTCCACTGCTGTGATTTTTCATTCGACCTGAGCTGCCTGACGACACACATTATTAGTCTCACTAGATCCCGCTCCTGTTGCTGACTTATCCGGAGTCCCCTCCTTATCTGATTAGACTGCTTGAGCCAGAGAAGCAGCCAAGAGGAGTAGACCAAATGTAGGCTTTGAAATCAGGCTGGGACAAATCCAGAACCTGCCACAGACAAGCTGTGTGACTTACGGGAAATTACTCCCTTTCCCCAAGCCTGTTCCTCTTCTATGAAATATATTCAGTGGCACCGACCGCACAGGTAGGAGGCCCTTGGAAGATCTGATAGGGGACTACTTATGGAAGCACCTGGTGCAATGTGGCATGTAGCAGGTAGTCTCTAAATGGTATTGTCCTTCCCTCCTTCCTTGCCCAATGTCAAGAAGTCAGATTTAAGGCTCCTTCAGAAGAGGAGAAAAATACCCTCAATCCAAAACTCTGGATTCCTACTCAATGCATTTTAGATATGAAAAAAACCAACCCCCACAAAAACACCATCTAAGGCTGTGAAAAAGGATTTTTGCCTCTGTCTCCTGAGCCGCCATGACTTTTCTCTCTTAAAGACTTCTTCTCCAACTCAAATTTCTCAATTGCCTTCAAAAACCAAAAAGAAATGGGGCATTAGGGATCGATGCAAACCTTGGCGGAGGGTGGGGGTCAGGGACAGGGCCGCTTTTCCTGTTGGTGAGTAAAGGGTGCGGAGCAAAGTTTGTGACGGCGCCTTACTGTCTTCCCCTAGGTGGGAGGGCCTTGGTGACAGGCAGTGTCACAGACTCATCCCCCTGTCACCACCAACACGTCTCCCCAGCTCGCTCTCTCACACTGCCCCTCCTCCTGGTGACATCTCCCCCCAGGCCTGCACCTCTGAGGATAGCATTTGGAACAGTTCCAATCAGGGCCCCACCGGTTACAAGCTACTGTTTAATCTCTCTGTAAAAGGGGGATAATAATACCTACCGTCCAGGGTTCTGATAAGGTCATATATAAAGTATTTAATGCATCTTAAAACACAGGCACAGAGGCTACCGGATGGAGTTGCTCAATAAAGGGTAACTATTGTTACTATTAATCATTATATTTTTGACATCTTAAGGGATTTCCCTTGATCTCTGACTCCTCCCCTAGGAGCATTTAAGGTGCATAGTCCCACACCCTGCTCTTTCCACTTCTAGTTTCTAAAGAACTTCCAGGGATGTCTGATGATTGGTTAGGCTTAGGTATCATTCCTCTAGGTGGAAACATGAGACTGAAATACAGGTGAGAAGCTAGAAACTGTGAACATATTATTCATTCACAAATATTTCCTGAGCATCCACTACAAGCCGAACACTGTGCTGATGTCGAGGATGCAGCAATGAGCAGTGACGCCGTCCCTGCCCTCCGAGGGCTCACAGATTAGTGGGGAGAAGCCGGTGATCACGGCGTGAATGGTGCTGCCCTGGGGAGAGACAGGATGCCAGGAGTGTGCCCAGGAGGGGCACCTACACTAGCCTTGGGATGAAAGGTGCATAGAAGGCCTTTCCAGAGGTAGCGACCCACAGGCAGAGAGAGGAAGGCAAGAGCCTACAGCTGGAGTGAGTGGTGAAGCTGTGACAGTGGGCGAATGAGCTGTCAAGGGAAGGACACTGGAAAGAAGAGATAAGCAAGGTTCATGGCCAGAAACTGGAAGGAGACCCACACTCAGGGTATGGGGGACGGCACAGAAATAGGACCTGGCTGTGCGGACTGTGGGGAAGAGGATCTGGGACAGTAGGAGATGGCTCACGTGTGCGTTAGTACACGTCTTAAGCACTTATTTTGCACTGTGCTAGATGCCCTCCAGGAGGGCAGGACGGAGGCTAGAGAAACCAGTCTGGCTATAGGTGCTGACTCAGAAGAAATGGGCACCCAGTCAAGGCCTGGTATATAAAGGGCAAACTGCGGCCAACAGAAGTTGGGAAGGGTAGCCCAGTGGTGGGCTCTGGTGGCAGCAGGCAGCCAGCACCTGACAGATCTGACCAGCTGCCTGGGCAGAGGAGCAAGGACAGGCAAGGGGTCCCTTCCTTCGTGTCATATGAGGTTCCTGCCAGCCTCATCCTGGTTCTGACTGGCAATTTGAGGGAGCTATGCCAATGTTGGGCAGTTTTGAAAAGCCATCAGATCCTGCTTCTGGGAGGATAATGGCATTCTTTTTCCTTGTTTTAGAATTATCATTTAAAAATCACAGAGGTGACATATAAATACATTCTTGTTGTAAAATACCCAAACATTACAGAAGTATGTGGAGTAAAAGCGTTTACCCACTTTCCATCCCATCCCCTTCCCAGAACTGACTCCATCTGGGGTGTATCCTTCCAGATTTTTTCCTTCCACGTTCATACCCAAATAATGTCCTTCCTGTGAGCCAGGTACTCTTCTAAGCCCTGATCTAAGGGTTTCATGAGTTTTAACTCACCCAGTTCTTGCAACAATCCTGTGAGGCAGATACCTTATTACTGTTATCACCATTTTACAGGACACAGAGACTCATAAAGGTTAAATAACTTACATAATATCAGAGCGTAAGAAAATAAAGTAGGAATTAAAACTCTGAGTCTTATGCCCGAACTTGTTCCTCTGTTGCTATACCTTTTCCCATATAGAAATGCACACATATACAGATATATTTTTTTTTAACTTACATGGAATCAGTCCAAATAGTGTGTGTATATTTTGCTTTTATTCACAATTCAATTCTAAGCTCTGCTCAACGGTGGGGTGGGGTAGACTGAAGCTAGTGGTCTCTGTCCTGCATCAGTAAAGAATAGCTGAACCTCTGTGAAAGACAATTTGACTGTATTTACCAAAATTTTAAATTTCACTACAGTTAACTGTAGGGTTAACTCAGAGCATGGTCCTTCACTTTTAAATTTCAAATGAGCCCCAAGATACACGTACAAAAATATTCATGTTTACTAGGATGAAAATACCACCAAAATATTTACCAAATAGGAACAGTTACACCATATCCAACCTACAGAATATTATGCAGCCACAAAAAAAATGGAAACAGATTGGTGGCTCCATAGTGTAGTGGTTAGCACGTCTACTTTACATGCAGAAGGTCCTGGGTTCGCGCCCCAGGTGGAGCCACGGACCATACCCTGGGTGCGTCAAGCCCCCCCAGTGCACCAGGGGTGCCAGGCCCTGGCCCTGGCCCCGGGTACACACTGCCAGTGCGTGAGAGGTGATGCCCCACCCTCAGAGATCCAGTTCTTAAAGGGAGATTCAACATCTCTAGGTCAGGGGTGGAAGGGGGAATTAAGGAGGGGAAAAAAAAAAAAGAATGGGCGCAGGTCAATAATACCTACTTTGAAAAATCTCTAAGAGGTATGTTTGTTAAAAATTAATAAAACCAAAATCAGATTACAAAACAATATTTACAGTATGATCCTGCTTACATTAAACAAAGAAAACAACAACCCCAGATGTATGTGTTATATATTTCTAAATGTATAAAAAAAAAAAAGTTCTGGAAGGATACACAGCATACAATTAGCAATGGTTTCTTCTAGAGAGGGAAATAGGGCAGGGGAAAAGTGACTTTAACTGTTTACTTTTATACTTGCAGGTGATTTGAATATTTTAGAATAAGCACGTATTATCTTGCTACTTACGTTTTTGAAACTAAAATAAAAAGATTGACTCAAGACCTGAACTGACCCTAAAGTTAGTACTGGAAAAGTTGGGACGAGGGTGAAGCTAAACATTGAGAAGACAAATCACCAGGTTGGGACCCTGGAGGCCGAGGAACTTGGCCAAAGCAAGATAACAGGCGGGAAGGGGTTAGGATACTTAGGTGGAGTGAACTGGGAGGAAGTAAAGGAGTAGGGTTAAGACAAAACAAAAAAGTGGAGGGAAGTGATGGGAAAGGAGCAGGAGAAGAGCCACGAGAGCACAGTGGACCAAAGATCAGGGATCAGGCCAAGTGCAGCCTCACAGAAGCGGTCTTCCCAGTCTACAGAACTGCACTGCCAACCCATGACTCGGGTTTGCATCTAAGCTGAGGTTCTCTCATTGTATTTAGAGACACAGACGGTCCTGTAAATGAACAAAGAGGTCCAATGTAAGACCATGTGACAATCAAAACTTGGCTTCCATATTGGGAACAGTAGCAGAGGAGGGGACTGGAGCAAACTAGAGAGCTCATGCTCTGATAAAGGCGGCCAAACTCTCTCCCGCTGATGACTGCCACACGGAAATGCAGACCCCAACTGTAGGGTTAACTCAGAGCATGGCCCTCCACATACTCGGAAGACTGGCAGCTGCCCAGGCAGCAGCCAAGGCAGGCAGCGCACAAGAGCTTTCAGCAGTACCTGCTCCCAAGGGCATTATCTGCTGTCACCAAGCAGCACATCTTGCTCCTACCTGTCGGAGAAGCTGCCCCCCCAATGAGATGGCCCTCCCTCTGCTTGTGGGCATAAAAACATCTGCTTGCTCTTGGTCAGCAGCTTTATTCCTGCAGCTTCAACCAGCCGCTGCAGCCGCTGCCGAAGCTTCCCTGCCTTGTGAGTAATAAATGGCATTTCTCACCCCTCTGGTCCTCCTGGTGGTTCTTCCAGAATATTCAAACTCAGGTGCATGTTCCAGGCCTGGGGCACCTGCGTTAAGCCAACCCTAAGACTGCTTAGGCCCATTGGTACAGACAAACGAAACACATAGGAAGCCCAGACTGGGCTCACAGGCCACCAGTGAGTGACCTCCGGTGTAGATGAAACATCTGCAGGTAAGAGTGAGCTTGCCCACAGCACACAGCATCCACTAAAGAGTAAACGTTCATCATCACAATCCTCCTCCTCCAGCCACCACATGCGGAGGGCAGTGGGGGAGCCCGCGGGGTCGTCAGGGCCTGTCAGGGCTGAGTGGTATGGAGCTGACCTTCTCAACAGTATTCTCAGTGCTGTGGGGAGCATGCTGGTCCTTAGCTACTTGCTGGCTTGACGTCACTTTGTTGCTTTATTTCAAATCTCCGTATCTTGAGGATATTTTGATGTATACCTCAGACTTCTTAAATACACTTAAAAATCAAATGTACGTGTTACCAAAGCCAAGAGAGCCCAAAAGACACTTCCTGATGACTCACGTCAGTTTGCTTCCACTTGGTGGGAGCTGCGCCACCCAACCAACCGCTACTGTTCAACCTACAGAACTCCTGTCTCCCAACACACCAGAGGTGTGTGCACATGCATGCGTGTGTGCGTGTGTGTGCGTGCGCACGCAAATTACTGTGGGGTTTATTTGCTTTCTTTTATATTTTTTTATGAGTGAATCAAAATTATCTTTGAGACTTTCGGTTTCCAGTCCAGCATGTAAGGAGCTCAGAAGTCTCCATCCATCCTAACAAGTGAAAAGCCGACAAACTAAAAAATTAACAACTCTTCTTAAATCTGTCAGAAAAATGAGCTCACAGGGCAAACTGCTGTCCCCCAAATGGGAGCGACCCACAGGCAGACACAGAGATTTATCAGAACAATTTATCAGAGCAGAAACATCCCTGGGAACCAGCCCCGAGATAAGAAAACCTGGACTGTAATTGACAAGTTGCTGGAGGTAAGGTGTGGACAAGGCTGAGAGTTAAAAACTCCAGGGCAGAGTACAGGGTTTGTGTGTGTGTGTGTGGCGGGGGGAATCCCACTTCTAAATTTTACCTCCAGGGGCTTCACCAGGTCCTCACAGTAAATATCAGAGAATCCCTTGGTTCTTCACAGGGAGAGAGGAAAAGTCACCATTTTAAATATACCATAGCACTGTGTTCTTCTTGCTCTTGGAAGAAACTATTTTACCAGAACCTAACCTGCCTGGGGGAAGGGAAATACCTACCTGTAAGGTAAACGTGTGACATGAGAGAAGTTTTAAAAGCAAGTCTTTATTGGGAGGGGGCTCCTGGGCGAGGTTCTCTGGTCCAGAGAGAAGAGGGGCCAGAGAAGTCGCGCCCTGGGGTGAGAGGGCATAGTTTCTTATAGGGTTATGTGGGGGTAGGGTCTAGAGTAGGGAATGTTAATTAAATGTTAGTTGAGCATCCGGATTAGGGTGGTGGCGCCAGGGCTTTAGGGTGGGTTTATCAGTTGGGCTTTCCAGACTTGGGACTTCAATGTCCATCTGATGTCCGGCTGAAGGGTCTGGACTCCAATATCAAGCTGGGAAGTCTCCAGGCAGGCATCTGGCTGGCCCTTCCCCCACAGACCTAACAATACCCAGCTCTAACCTCATTTGGCTATCTTGTCCCACCTAAGTAAGGGGAAAAAAATCTGAGAAGCACTGGTGAAGTTCACAGTCCAGGGGCACAGACTCACCAACACACTGAGATGGAATCGTAGGACTATATGGTACACTTTCCTTCCCCTGTCAAGATGTCAGTTCTTCCCAACTTGATCTACAGATTCAATGTAATCCCCATAAAAATTCCAGAAAGTTATTTTGTGGATATTGACAAACTAACTCTAAATTATACATTAAGAGGCTAAAGACCCAGAAAAGCAAATACAATATTGAAGGAAAACTGACATTATTTGACTTCAAGACTTACTGTAAAACTATAGTAATTAAGATAGTGTAGTATTGGCAAAAGAATAGACAAATAGACCAGCAGAACAGAATAGAGGGCCCGGAAATAGACCCACATAAATACGGTCAACTGATCTTTGATAAAGGCACAAAGGCAGCACAATGGAGCAAAGACAGTCTTTTCAACAAATGGTGCTCAAGGAATTGGACCTCCACATACGAAAACATGAATCTAGACACAGACTTTATACCTTTCATAAAAATTAACTCAAAATTGAGCATAGACCTAAATGTAAGAGTAAAACTATGAAACTCCTAGAAGATAACATAGGAGAAAGCCTAGATGACTTTGAGTATAGAGATGACTTTTTAGATATAACACCAAAGGCATGATCCATGAAAAAAAACAACTGATAAATGAACTTTATTAAAATTAAAAACTTTAGGTCTGCCAAAGACAATGTCAAGAGAAGGCAAGCCACAGACTGGGAGAAATATTTACAAAAGACACATCTGATGAAGGACTGTTATTCAAAACATACAAAGAACTCTTAAACCCCAACAGTAAGAAAACAACAACTTAGTTAAAAAGGGGGCAATGACCTTAACAGACACCTCACCAAAGAAGAAATACAGATGGCAAGTAAGAATATGAAAAGATGTTTAATATCACGTCACTAGAAAACTACAAATTAAAACAAGAAGATATCACTATACGCCAATTAGAATGGCCAAAATCCAGACCACTGAGAAGAGTACCAAGTGCTGGTGAGGGTGTGGAGCACCAGAAACTCCTTCACTGTTGGTGGGAATGCTAAAGAGTACAGCCGCTTTGGGAGACAGTTTGACAGTTTCTTATAAACTAAACATACTCTTAGCATGTGATTCGGCAATCATGCTCTTCGGCATGTAGCCAAATGAAATGAAAACATATGTCCACAAGAAACCTTGCACAGGGATGTTTATAGCAGCTGGATTCATAACTGCCAAAAGTTGGAAGTAACCAAGATGTCCTTCAGTAGGCGAATGGATAAATAAGCTGTGGTTCACCCAGATAATGGAATATTATTCAATGCTAAAAAGAAATGACCTATCGAGCCATGAAAAGACATAGAAAAACCTTAAGTGCATATTACTAAGTGAAAGAAACCAATGTGAAAAGGCTACCTACTGTATGGTTCCAACTATATGACATTCTGGAAAAGGTAAAACTATGGAGACAGTAAAAAGATCAGTGGCTGCCAGGGGTTAGGGGGAGGGAGGGATGAATAGAAGGAGCGGGGGAGGGAGGGATGAATAGAAGGAGCACAGAAGATTTTTAGGGCAGTGAAACTGTTCTGTGTGATACTACAAAGGTGGATGCATGTCATGACGTGTTTTTCCAAACTCAGTATGCACAGCACAAAGAGAGAGCCCTAATGTAAACAATGGGCTTTGGGTGATAAGATGTGCCAATTTAGGTTCCTCAGTTGTAACAAATGTACCACTGTGGTTGGGGAGGGGGGGAGCGTGCATGACATCGATATGAGAGAACTCTGTACTTTCAGCTCAATTTTGCTATGAACCTGAAACTATTCCAAAAAATAAGAATTTATTAATTAAAAAATAGATATATTTGAGACCTCAAATGGGCAAATGTGCTTTCAAATAAATGGAGGGGCCTCCAGGGCCCTTTCTTACTGGAAGCCTGGCCTCAGCCCTGGCACCCATAACTTACCAGGCTGTTCTCCAACGGGCTGGGACTCAGATCTATCTCAGCAATCTTCTGGTTCACCTGGTGGATGGAACCAATGAGGCACGCTGGGCGGAGAGTCAGCTAAGGAGACTCTTGGGGTGGTAATTATGCACAAATAGGGTGAAGGCTTACTCCCTTTCTGTGCAGTCTGGCCGCCGCTTAATTATTTTCTTTGTAAACATTCCACATTTCTTTCATCTTGTTTTAAACGAGTTGCTTTATAAATTATAAATGAAACTTATATTTAGACACCTTGAAAAATATATAAAGACTCATCCATTATGATGCCACCCTAACAACTTCTGTTAGGATTTGAGGAGATTTCCTTCCAGGAATCTTTACATACATACTTTTCTACATAATTATAATCTCAGTGTATGCCTATTTTACTACTGACTCGTTTTCCCCTCATTATTATGATCATTTTCCATAAGGCTAAATAATCTTCATAATAGTTTAAATGGCATTATATGAGCCCGTTTAGAGAATTAACCTTAATATACTTAACTGTTCCTTAGCTACTGAATATTTATGTTGTTTATAACTTTTTGCAATCATAAATAATGCTGTGATGTACAACATCACTGAGAGTGCTGTTTCCATATTTTGGATTATTCCCTTAAGAGAGATTTTCAGGTGAGGGATGACTAGGTAGGTCAAAGGGTATCTTGACCTTGTTTACCACTGTTGAAATTCTCTGCTCAGTTCAATCTTATAACCAGCTCTATCTACGCTTGAATTTCTTTCTGTCTCAGCCTCAATTGGTCTGGGATCTATGCTCTGTAAAAGCTCCATAATCCTATCACTCTTCAGCTGCCTTCATCTGAGGCAAAGTTCACTCTTACTTCCATTACCCTCAAGTGTTCTTACAAATTGGAGGATGCTTGACAAATGAAGATGCCAAGGAGGAACACAATAAATCACAGGGAGTGAAATGGATTAGTCAGGCTGAGATGAGCACAGGATTAAGAAAAAGAGCACAGGAAAGTGAGACCCTGAAGCAGATCCTGATGGGATCACGCGTGCTCATCTTGAGGAGGGTTTCTGAGAGGCACGAGAGAGAGAGGACGCAGAAGGGAATGTTCAGTTTGACACGCAGCAGCATGATTTGAAGAGAAATGAGTTCTTTATGAGATGGAAAGACCTGCATTATTTATAACCAGAGAGGGTTATTTGCTGGATGAGTTCTAAGTCCTCCAGAGATGGGATTCTGTGAGTCCCCGGGATATAGTTCAGGGTCAGAAGTGAGATGAGGATCAATGAAGGCAGTGCTGGAGAAGTAAGATTCTGGTAGAGCCTGGATGATGCTAGAAGGAGCAAACTCTGAGCCTAGGCTAAAGGGCTGGCAGGTAAGAAGAGGTGAGGTCAACCGGAGTAAAGAAAAAGAAAAAAAAGAAAAAAATTGGGTCTTAAGTTCACTTGTCTGAGGGCACAGGGCTGGATCATGACTTCTTAGTTGATATCTATGATTCTTTGGAAGGTAGAAGGGAAAGAAAGAGACAATGGAAAAAAATGAGCTTTTCCCCTTCTTCCTCATTCTTTTGATAAATATTTCCAGTCTTCTTCCTTTTGGGCTTTTTCTGATTATTTTAGTAAAACAAATTCAAGTCAAACAATCCTTCACAGTCTCAAATTCTTTTAGAGGATAGGTAGGGCTTAAGTAATGAAAAAAATTAATGAATGTGTAAAGAACAAGCTCATAAGTAATGCATATTATAGACTTGAGCACAGGTTACAGCTCTGCAGCAGGTATATTTGGTCTCAATTGTAAACAGCACCACAGAAGGATACAGGGTGGACTGTCTTCCAGACTCCTCCTCACGGCTTTCTGCATTGCAGTCCGTGCACTGAGTGAGGAAGCCAGGTTCTCATCCATCGGTACCATTGGCAAGGCGGTGACATTGATGACCTCCATCTTCTTAAAATAAGCCATTGTCCAGGTTCTTGTAACCCGACAAACAGTAACTTTCCACTTTTAAGAGCCTCTCATTTCTCACTCTATTCTTGTTCTCTGTGCAACCAGCCTCCTGGAAATCACAAATAGCAAAGAACCATCTCAGAAAACACAAGCATGCTTATCTGGCAAGCAGAGCTGATGGAGAGGCACGTGCTGCAGGGCACATGGGGGATAAAAGTTTCTGTCTGAGAAGTGCATTGTCAGACGAGAATCTCAAGGCATATATATTTTTTCCTTCTACCTGCTGATGCCCACCCTCTGGCCACAACAAAAATTATTGTACAGCTGATCCTTGAACAATGCAGGAGTTAGGAATGCCGACCCCCTATGCTGTTGAAAATCCACATATAACTTTTGGTTCCCCCCAAATTTTGCTAATAGCCTACCGTTGACTAGGAGACTTACTGGTAACATAAATAGTCGATTGACACATATTTTGTATGGTATATGCATTATATGCTACATTCTTGAAACAAAGTAAGCTAAAGAAAATGTTATTAAGAAAATCATGAGATGAGATATTTAAAGTACTCATGTATTTATTGAAAAGAATCCACCTATAAGTGGACCCACCCAGTTCAAGGGTCAACTGTAGTTTTAAAAATAAGGAGACTGGGTCTACAGCCATGCCACCCTGAACGTGCCCAATCACATCTGATCTCGGAAGCTATGCAGGGTCAGGCCTGGTTAGTACTTGGATGGGAGACCACCTAGGAAGACCAGGTGCTGTAGGCGTTTGAAATAAATAAATAAATAAATAAATAAATAAATAAATAAATAAATAAGGAGACTGGAATGCTGAAAAAGCTGGGGCTCCAGACCACCCAGCAAGCTAGATTGCAAATAAGAAATGAAATAAAATCTTTCTGCCTCTCTGAGCCACACCTAGAAAGTCAGAGATTTGGATGAGGTTCCTAAGACCCTTTTCAGCTTTCAAATGCTATGATTCTATGATACATGTCTATCTCCTCAGGGTCCTGATCAACCTGAGGCTTTCTTCTCCCTTCCAGAAAACTGGTCCCATCTCTGCTTTTCTTCCTGGACTGAGAACACTATGGTACATTACAACAGGTCCTCTGAAAACTCAGGCTTAGACTCTGTCGAGAAGCCTCTTCTCTTGGGAAAACTGAATATTATGCTTAAGAGAAGAGTGTTTTAAAATACATACTCTGTTCCCTTCTGAATTTTTTATTATACCGTTTTAGGATAAGTATTCTCTGAAACGTGTTAAGCTTTTATTTCAGTACTTAAGGAGACAAAAAAGACAGGTAAGAAAACTAACTTCATTGACTATCTACCCTGTGTCCAGCACTGTGCTACATGCTAGGGGCAAATAATTAAAAAAATAAGAAACATCCTGCTCTCATAAAGCACATATTCTGGCAGCTGAGATTTGAATGTCCTTGTTTAAAGTGAATGTGTTTAAATAACCTTCCGTCATTCAATATTTACTGAGTGCCTAACACAAGCCAGCAGTGTGCTCGGATGGTGAGCTAACAATCAGTCTTGATACCTGCCTTAATGGAGCTTATAGCTACAAGGCAAGACATGTGATAATCAAACAGTTATACAAGTAACTGTGAGTTATAACTGTGACAATTTCTTCAAAGGGAGGTACACAGTGCTATGAGATAGCATAATGGGCACTGACCTAGTCAACATGGTCAAGACTTGAAGGAAGAGCAAGAGTTAATTAAAGGGGGAGGGAAAACACCATCCAAGCAGAGGGGAGCAAGGGTAGGAAGGTAGGAAAAGGCTTGAGTTGTGTATCACAGTAGCCACTAGCCACATGTGACAACAGAGCCCTTGGAATTTGGTTTGTGTAACTGAAGAACTAAACTGTTCATTCAAATTTAAAAATCAAGCAGTACAAATTTAAATATATTGATTATATGTTGAAATGATGTTTGGGACATTTGGAGTTAAATAAAATATTCAAATTAATATCACCTGATTAGAGGTTTGTTTTTTTTTTT
>CM053503.1:4697877-4745802 GCA_028627145.1 Eidolon dupreanum | reverse complement strand
GCTCTTCACTGTAAGCTGACCTCTGCTTTAGAGAGGTCATTGAAAGGTTCTGATGAGGAAAGTGGCATTCTTTTTTAAGGATTTTCTCCCCAATCACCATTATGCTAGCTACAGCTCAGAAACAACTAATCCTTTAGCTTAGAATTGCCAGTATCTGCCTTTTTCATCCTGAGGCCTGCTGTCCTTAACGCATGAGTGCTGTGCAATGCTAGGTGATCAAACACGTGATAGAGTGGATTGTGAGTGTTCTTCAAGTACTTGAGGTGGTTCCATTCTGCCCCGTTACAAAGGGGTTTCCATCAGGGAGACTGGCAGACAGTGTGAGAGAAACAGCGGGGGCCTTTGCCAACACACAGGGCTGACCTTGCAAACCTAAAATATAGCCCAGAAATGTCCTAACAGTCTGCTGTTTTGCTTTCAGCTCTCTGAGACCACTGCCGAATCCCATTTAATGGAGAAGGAATTGGATGAACTGAAGAGTGTCAGTCGGAGGAGGAAATGAAGGCCCCAAAGACATTGATGAGAACAGGGAGAAATCTGCTGAGCAGAGGAGTAGAACATAGCTGAGGGTTTTCTAGCCAAACTATTGGATTAGGTGCTGGGAGAGTGTCATATAATGGGGCCAGAAGGCGCTGGCACCCTTGAGTTGGCAGGAGGAAAGTGACAACGTAATGGAGAAAACCAGGATTCCAGGCCAGGACAGTAAGTAGCAACGTACTGTGGCTACATGGCACCGGAAAGCCAGTCCATGCAGTCTGGGGTGATGGTAAGACTTGGGGTGCCTTCCAGTCACTGAACATACAAATGTACCTGTCCCTGGTCCACCCTCATTGGACGGACACTGTTGGGAGAAGCAGCTGGAGTTTATCCTGCCTCCCCCTCACATTGGTGTTTGGGGCATGGCACCAGCTTTAAAGAGTCCTGTATGAGGGGGTCTCAGATGAGCAGCTCTCCTGGTTCTCTGCCCCTCAGGCCACTCCCTCTGTCCTTTGAAGAGTATGTGTACCCCAAACCACAACCTCCTGGCTTCAGCTTCTCAGTAGCAAGCACCAGCCTTCCACACACTATATTTTTGTGTTACTTTCCTGTTTACGCTTTTTTTTTTTTTTTAATTAAATGATGTTATATAATCTGTGGCCAAAGTGAAAAAAGAAGCATCAATTCTTGAAGAAGTAAGTGGAGCCTAGGGTCTTAGCTGCTTTTGCTCTATCCCAAGACAGAATTTTCAGGTGATGGGACATGGCACCATTGCAGGAGAAGCATTCCAGCTTCCTGGCCATTGGCAAGGCTGACATGGCACAGAAACAGTCCCTCTGCCCAAATTCCCCTGCCTCCTTCTCTGGGGAGTTGGGATGAGCCCAGATCTGGCAGGGACCAAGTAGTTGGGGTGGGGGCTGGATTCCTAGGGAGGGAATTCATGCCTGAGTCAGTGAGCTGAGTTGCTCTGGCTAGAGGAGGGAGTTGGCCAAAGTCAGAGTCCATCTCCCAAGGTCAAGGGGGAGGGCTCTGAGGGTGGGGACAGAGCCCAGGGCTTCAGTCCAGGGATAGCTACCATGGTCAGCAGTTACATGCTCGGGACAGGGCCCAGGACCTGGCACACATTTCCTCAGCTCAGCGTTGTGGAGCAGAGACCATTAGCATGCCTATTCACAGACAAGGAAACAGACTCTGGAAGGTTCCAGAAAGATGTAGGATCAGAGAGCGGAAGTGTAGGAGCCTGTGGACTCAGCCCAAGTGAAAGAGAGGAGCAGGGTGGGGGCCTGCCTCAGACAGAGGCCCCTGGTTCTCGTCCATCCTTCTGGCCCGCTCAGTGGATGCATAGGAGCTCTAGCCCCTAACCTTACTTTCTGACATAGAGAATAACAGAAGAAATTGGAGAAGGATACAGATATATGCAGGGCATAAATCTCCAGGTGCAGATAACAGGAGCAGTTGAGAGTTTGGTTCTTCCTAGACCACTGTGAATTAGCAACCATTTATCAAGCACCCTTGATACCAGACGCCTGTTTCTAATTCTCAGGAGAATTCTTCAAGCTTGTTAATCACCCCTTGCTTTTAGATAAAGAAACCAGCTCAGCAAGGTGACACAGCTGGAAAAAGGCTAGAGCTAGGACTGAACCCTTGTGAATCATGGGGGCAGGTTTGGTTGTTACAGTGATGTGTGTCCCCCTCCAAGCCAGCCACCACTGGCACGTGATGGGCCTGCAGCCAGTATGTGGGACAGTTCTGCAGTGAAGGACTTTTATTTTGAGTGATAGGGAAACAAGCCGTTGGTGAGTTCTAGCAGAGAAACGCTGTGATTGACTTGTTTTTAAAAAGGCTCCGGTGAGATCAGACTGAAGGGGTCAAGGCTGGGACTGGGGAAGTGGCAGTAGGGGAGGTGAAGTCAGATTCCAGAAATGAACCGAAAATGGAGCCCACCAGTGTTTGCTGATGGATGTAGACTGTGAACTGCATCAAGGATAGTCCTATTGATGGAAGTGTCTAAGAGAAAAGGGGAAAATTACCCATATCGCCACCGTAACACTAAAGTATGCTACATACTTTCAAGTGTCAGATTAGGGAAGAACTGTTACTGAAGAGCTGAGATAGAACATTCTGTGGTGTGAGGGAGTGAGTACAGGATTACAGGCAATAATCAGAGGAAGTTTTACAGTTTGAGATCTAGAAATCCATCTGCACAATTGTACAGATAGGAGCTATTGGGTGTTTTTTATCGGAGGGCAGGCCTTACGGCTTTTATAAGATTCTCAAAGGGATCTATGCCCTCCACCAACCCATGAAGAACTATTTTACTAGTTTCAAATTCAACAGGACAGACAAGAAGGGTGGAAATCATGAGGGGGAGGGAGAATGAGTGGCTAGGGAGTGGGGTTCTAGAATACCCCATCTCTATCCAAAAGGCAGAGTCACCTTTGCACCCATGTGCTCCCCACACGGGGCATCACCTCTCACTTGGTGGTCCCTTAGGTGTCCCCCTGTCCTTCGACTGTGACCCCTGGCCTTGCATCAGTCTTACCATATGCTCACTGGGCATGTCTTCTTGAAACCTTAATTGAAGCCACACTTGGGTTTTCCTCCTTCCTCTCCAGCAGCTCCTCCTCGAACCTCTTGAGATAGAGGCAACTTCACCTGACCTTCTTGTTTTTTTGAGGCAGGGGGGAGGAATATTTTTTTAATAGTTACAACTTTTTAATTAAAAAAACGATCGTTGCAAAATACATATAACAAAATTTACCAACTTGACCATATGTAAGCACACAGTTCAGTGGTATTAAATACATTCATAATGTGCAACCTTCACCACTATCCATCTCCAAAACTCTATTCATCTTGTGAAACAAACTATATCCATTAAACTGATTCCCCATTTCCCCCTCCCCCAGCCTCTGGCAACCACCACTCTACTTTCTTCTGTGATTTTGACTAAGTATCTCGCTGACCTTTAAATGTTTGATTCCACAGGGCTCTCTCTATTCTCTGTCTTCCCTTGCCACTCTGCCATTTCTAGATCATCTTATCTACTCCTAAGGCTTTGAATACTCTGCACTGCCTGATTCTCAGTATTTTTTCTTACCCTTTGACAATTTTGATTGTTGAAAGAGCTCTGTAGCCTTACATGTAGTTTTTTTTTTTTTTAAATCATGTTGCTCTTGCGAATATAAAATTAATTGGTTAAAGTTTTCCTAACTTCTTCACATTATGATTTTCCACGTAGTGTCATTGATATCTGTACTTTCCACGTAAGATTACCTTCTCTATCTTCAAGAGTTGGTCTTCCAACATTTTTTAAAAGAGCCCATAAAAAAATTAAAAGCTATCGACACTGGGCTCTTAAGCTGCCTTTGCATTGAGGCAGAGCTAACCTAATATATGTTTAACACATGCGAAAAAAGCATAATTCTTAAGTGTACACCTGATGAATTACTCATGTAAACATCACCCAGGTCAAGAAATAGAACTTTATAAGCAGTACCCCAGAAGTCACTGTCCCTTCTCAAATATTACCCCTCCTCCTCTTCAAAGGGAATCGACAATCCTCCCCATTGATTGGTTTTGCCTGTTTTTGAACTTTATATAATGGAATCATAGAGTAGGCATGAAAACTCTCTAGTCAGGACTGCCTTGTTCAAAGATGAAGAGGACCGAGGGCTGTATCTGGAGGCAGTGCAAGCCCTTCTTCTACCGCTGAATACGCAGAGGACAGAGCCTCACCGCAGCACTGTGGCGCATCAGATAAGGATTTGGTCTATCCAGTCCTGAGATTCTCAGATTCCATGGTCAGTTGGCTAAAAGTGTATATCAAATTACCCTTATATTAAATAACTGTGGGGCACATTATAAAAAATATTTTCATCAATCATATAGGCAACAATTAAAATATGGATAATACCTAATTCTGGGGAGGGTGTGGGGAAAAAGACACTTCATTCACTATTGTGACAGTATATGATATATTTGCAAGGGCAATTAGCTATTACGTAGCAAAATTTTAAAGTTTATACTTCTTGATAGCAAACC
This sequence comes from Eidolon dupreanum, assembly GCA_028627145.1. Classification (NCBI taxonomy): domain Eukaryota; kingdom Metazoa; phylum Chordata; class Mammalia; order Chiroptera; family Pteropodidae; genus Eidolon; species Eidolon dupreanum. The sequence continues at coordinate 4,741,281 of CM053503.1, read as the reverse complement.
CATTTCTGGAAGTCTATGCTCCAGAAATACTGCAACCCAGTACAGTGTCTCAATTTCCTCACTTCTAAAGTGGGGATAATAGTACCTCAGAACACACACAAACAATGCCTGGTACTTGAGTAGCTCACTGTTAACTCTAGCCTTTGTTTTGGTACATTGGGACTATTTACTTGCCGTTTCCCGAAAGACCAATAACCCTCCAAATCTCAGACTCCTAACGACACACCACTCAGGGAAAATGAAACTGGTTTAGCGTTTCTCTAAGTGCGATCCCTGGGAAGCTTGTTAAAATGCATGTTTCTGGGCCCACCCTAAACCCTCTGGACAGAATTACTGCGGAAGCACCCGACTCTCTGTACTTGTTATAGCAGGTCTCTCGATGTTTGTTTCCACCGAAGCGCCTCTACCACCGCCCGACTTGGCTGAGGGCGGGTGACGACCGCCGGCCAGGAGGCGTCGCTCTTCCCCAACCCTCCCATCTGCGGCTCCCGGAAGAGCAGCTCTATCTGCACTGCACTCGCCTCCTCCCTTCCGTTTCCGGTGACTTTCCTCCCCCGCCCCCCCACAGTCATGGCCGCTGCCGCTGCCGCTGCTGGTCCTGGGGCTCCCCTGTCCCCGGACGAATTGATTCCGAAAGGCGAAGCCGAGAAGACCGAAGAGGAGCTGGAAGAGGAAGACGACGAGGAGGTACTGGGTCTCTGCGGGGCGCGGCGGGGCGGGGAGCGACGGTCCGGGCGGGAGCGGCCCGCCCGGGGGTGTGGGCTCCGCGTGCTGCGGAATCCGGGTGAAGGAGCGTCGCGGAGCCTGGAGGGGTCGGAGCGGAGGTGTCTTCTCCGGGAGGCGGGGTTAGGGGCCCCGCTGGCTCGGAGCAGCTGGGGAGCTGTGCGTGTCCCGGCGTCGGGAGGTGGTTGCCGCTGCTTCAGCCAAGACCCGCGCCTTCTCCACCACAGCTAGATGAGACCCTGTCGGAGAGACTCTGGGGTCTGACGGAGATGTTCCCGGAGAGGATCCGGTCCGCGGCCGGAGCCACTTTTGATCTCTCGGTCTTTGTGGCTCAAAAAATGTACAGGTAAGGGGCAAGGGCAAAGATATAGGGGAGTGCGGGGGTGACTGAGGGCCGTGAGTGAACACGGACGGACCTTGGAAGCAGCAGATCTGGGTTGGAGGCCAGCCTGCCATCTAGATCGTTGAGTGACCTTGGACTCGTGGTACCTTAACCTTTCTTGGTCTCAATTTCCTTTTATGTAAAGTGTGGATTTTTATCTGGCAGTGTCGTTGCGACAGTCATTTCAGATTATATGAGATAAATAACATATAAGTAACTCTTTAAGAATTCAGGAGAATGTTAAAACAGCCATTACTAGAGACACAGCTACCAGAACTGCTTCTCTTGTTTCTGGTAGGAGTATGGTATAAGGGCTGGGTAGAATACACTTGTCAAAAACCTTGGAGTATGCAGCCTGAGAGGTTTGAATACTGATTCGTTCATGGTGCAGCTGTTTGGTTTTGCTTCACTATCATGTTCCCCCTCTATCTGCAGGTTTTCCAGGGCAGCCTTGTGGATTGGGACAACTTCCTTCATGATCCTGGTTCTTCCTGTTGTTTTTGAGACAGAGAAGTTGCAAATGGAGCAACAGCAGCAACTGCAACAGCGGCAGGTGAGCCAAGTTCCTGGGCTTTTTGCCAGTGGTGAAGATGCAACTTAATTCTCCAGCACCTGAGTAGACCAGTAGTTAATGTGTGGGAAGACATTGGGCTCTGGTCCCTGTTCTGTGCTGTCAGCAGTTTTTGTAGGCCTTATCTGCCCCCCAGTCAGGATTGATGGAAATGAGATCCCTAGGCCTGTACAATGCCTTATATTCCTCTTTTTCTTTTCTAGATACTTCTAGGACCTAACACGGGGCTGTCAGGAGGAATACCAGGGGCTCTACCTTCACTTCCTGGAAAGATCTAGATTGTAACTGCTATATTTGACCTGTCTTGGTGGGAGAAGTTTGGAAATTCAATAGTGTGTGAACTGCTGAATTTTTTTTTAACTTTGGCACATTGATATATCTAAACCTAGTTGGGAGATTTCTCTCCACATTGTCTCACGGAGAGACTCCCACCTTGCAACCGTGCCCTTCACACTGTCCTTACTTCTTCCTCACTCTGATAGCAGAGTGCAGCAATGCAGACGGTTACTCCAGCTCTGGCCATCCCACCTCTTCCACTAAATTACTCCTGACCGGAAGACCTCCGTATCTCATTGTGGGGTAGGAACTGGTGCCATTGGGGAGGATGCACCATGACCATTAAATACGACTGTTTTGAAGAATGGAGATGCTGGGGAGGGATGTGCACACTATATGAAATACAAAACGCGTTAACAGCTGTAGTGTAAAAGCAGCCACTGTGAATTCGTTTGTTGGAAACAAGGGAGGGCCGGGAGCAGCTTCACCACAGGGTAGGGACTGTGGAGGGCAAGGCAGGAGCTCATTTCCTCTGCACAGTTTGGCTGTAAGACCAGTGTGCGTCTAAAGAGAAAAAAAGTCAGTGCTCACTTTTTGTATTTAAACATTAAAAATGATTCCAACCGAAAGTGTCATGCATGTGCTTGTGATACACACCTTGAAATTATAGACCATTTTAGAAGGGGAAAGACACATGCTACGCCAAAGTACATCTCTCTAAAAGATGATTTGTGATGGTGGGGAATTCCTACAAAGGCAGCATCACACTAAAGTCTACTTCTCGCCCCCCCCTTTATATAATTACAGAATTCAGGCAGGCAGATTTATGTACAGAGTTCTCCATTTTTAATATTTGGTTAAACAAAATACATCTTTTGTAAACAAACCCAGCACAAGGCCAACAAAAAGGGGAAAATAAAAGCAAGAAAAACAAGCCTAGGGTTGCCCCTTACTGGGCATCAGGGCCAGGCCTGCCCTTTTCCTTAAAGGAAATGGGGCTTTTTGCCCTTGGGCATCAGCGTGGGTCCCTGTTCCTAAGCACCAGAATTGGATATGAACAGAGAAACCAGCCCTGAAATGTTTAAGCGTCTTTGCATATCCCATTGGCTCATGGACTCCAAGTGCATGGGGATCCCACTGAAGTGCCATTTGCACAAGCCCAAGCAGATTGACGGAGAGGAGTTTCTTCCTCTTCCCAGGAAATGGCTTACTATCACTGACAGTGCCAATGGATCCAAGGTCCTGCTTGTGACAATCAGCAAGGCTGGCTGTAACTTCTGGCTGGTGGTGGTTGGAATGTCATTGTGCAGGGGTAAAGAGCTCCCTGTGGTGCCAAGCAGGTCTGGTGTAGAAAATGGTGCAGAAGAGACTGCAGCCAGTTGCTGAGACAGTGTAATGCAGTAGCCGCTTGGTGGCTTCTTACTCAGCATAAAAAAACGGCCTTGTTGGATTGAAGATACATGTGCAGAAAAAGTGCTGGTGTAAACATGCACTCCAGTCACAGTGGGGAGGAGAAAGCCTCAGCTTCATCCGGTAAGCTTGCTCAGGTTTGACATGCAAGCCCCAGGCTGGCTTTGCTGCTGGAGAGAAGTCTGGCCAGTGGGGCAGCTCTCAGACCTGCCAAGACCACCGATCTCTAAGGGCGAGACAGGCCATCCCAGCCCGTCCACCTTCCTTGAGGCACCACAACCACTGGTGGCACAGAGTGTGGTATACTTTCCCTCCTCGCTTCCAAAGTTGCAGGAGAAAAGTGGCCTACAGAGGTTGGGGTCGGTCAATTCTCAGTTTGTAAGAGAAACTACAGAAAGATGACAAACCCAGGTCCTGTAACAATGCACATAACCACCCAAACTGAGGGCTCTGCTTCTTGTTACCATAGTGACTCTGAGCCTATGACATCTACCAATTCTAGCTGTTCTTAATCTGCGAAGCTTATCTTCACAATACCTTCTTCACCCAACTGTCTTAAAACTCATGGAACTTGATGTTGAATACAGACTTATTTTTTCCAGATTTTACCAGAGTGAGTCAACTGGGAAAATTCTCCTTTTGCTTATCTTGTGCTCCAGAGCCTCTTAAATCAATGTAATGAAGTGACAGGGACAATGCTGGAGTGAGGCAGACAGGTCACTCACACCTGCCCCAGCCTGGCTTTGGCCATATCCTCTTAGATATCTAGCTCACCCAGTCATGCTAGAATGTTACGGGATTCAGTCACCTGGTGCACAATATTAGAGAACTTTTCATTATAAAATTCCAAAGATGGCCATAAACCACCCTTAGAAATGGCGTAAGGGGGGGCATCAAGGGTTGGAGGCAGCATGCTGTAGTGCTGCTGGGGTTGAAGATGGTTTCCTGAGAGGCCCTTTTGCTCTGGGTCTTTCAAGTCAGTCACACTTTGCATGTAGTGTGCCTTCAGACTCACTAGTGGCCAGGAGAGGGGAAATGGAGGCAGCACCTCCAGTTGAGTCAGCAGCAGTGAACTCCAGCAGAGCCTCTGTCAAGTCCTCACAGGAAAGGGGAAAATAAGCTAGGACCCACCTTTTCTCTTCGTAACTAAAAGGTCTCCCATCGCCTGCCCTGATCACAGAGCTCTCACCTTCCCTTCCCAGGAATGAGTTAACGCTGGTTTGTTCTTTGAACAGTCCACACATTTGGCCTATTGCACTGTCAAATCTGAAAAACCCGATGAGATGTTTGGGGAAGTGGCAAGGACAGACCCACTGTATAGGCCACAGCACATCACAGAGGATTTAGGGGACTGAGGTGAGGGAAGCTTGGGTAGAACTGTTACACGTCGGCCCTCCAACTCTGATGGGCCTCCACCTCTTCTGGTACCACCAGCAGAAGTTCACAGTTCTTTCCACGCAAATGATGTTTTAGAAATTTCCTATGGGGGAAAAAACAGAAGATGAAAGAGAAAGTGAAATGCTGGTAAAACTGCAAATTCCGGTTCACCAGAAACCTCATTATTTATTCCCTTGGCAGTCCCCAAAACATTCCAGAGTGATCTGTTCCACTTGTGAATACCCCTCATTCTAATCTGAATTTTTGCTCCTCATATATTATTGCCAACAGTAGCTAGTTCTGTAATGAATAGTCAGCCCAAGTACTCTAAAGTAAAGGACTTCTAATTGTTAAAAAGAAAAAAGTTTTTTCTTTGCTCCCAGGGAAATTTAACCCTCTGTGGCCTGAATGTTTGTCTTCTTTTCTCTGAACTGGCAGCCATACTGTCACGGTTGTCTAAGTGTGGAGAACATTACAATGCCAGTCCCACCAGACAGAAGGCCAGCATCCCAGGCGCTGGAACTTCTCTACCAAAGGGACTAAAAGTCCTCATGGGCCATCAAAGCTTCAGGTCTTTCAAGACTGAGACCCTGTGATTCTAAGAAAGGCAGGTGGAGGATCCAACTACAACCGAAGCTAGGAATTTCATTTCCTTTGTCAAATGACCAAAGATAAATCTCAACTTCCCCGACACACCAGTACATTAGCCACCACAGGCACCTGAGCTCGCTCTCGCCTCCAATCCACTCGGGCATCTTCAGTTTGGAGTCAAGGTTGTAGTAGGTACCGCCCACCTCTCGAACGCAGATCCAGTGCTGCCTCTTGAGAGGCAACTTCAGTGGCCCCCAGCACAGACTGGAGGGTAGATTCATGATGAAGCCCATGACATTAGTGAGAGCAATGGCACTGACGTCCCTGCAGAAGAGAAACTGTCAGGCTGCAAGACGCCAGCTCCTCAAGGTTCCCTGGCTGTCCCACCACAGCTGGCTCCCCACCTCCCCCTTCAAGCCCTGAGTGCTGGTTCTCATCAAGTCAAGCTTTCAGGTTACCTGCGCTTGTCCCACCAAACAGCTTCGTAGCCTTTGGTTTGAAGTGCTGCCATAATGACGTTCACATCATAGTTCCCATTTCCCAGCATGCTCTTCTTGTGGGGGGTCACCATGGTATTTGGAGATAACCTATAGATGTTAAAGGAGGAGGGCTGACTCTTGGCTGGTCTAACCCTCCTGGCCCTGCGCTACCAGGGACAAAAGAGCACTTTAAACAACTGCCCCCAAAAATTTGTTTCCCCCATTCCAGTAAACCATATCCAGCTCTCACCAAAGTATTTTGTAGTCTGGGCTTCTACTGCCTTAGAGATTACCTTTATGCAAAACAGTAATTCATTAGTGATGGGGCCTATTCGCCTATGACTTAGAAAGTGTGTCTACAGTGAAGACAGTGGACACAAAGAATGTTCCATGAGGGAGTCTCATTTACGAAATCCTCAGCCTATCCATTCCTGCAGTCTTTTTGCTTGATGATTTTTCTGCCCTGATACAAGCCTCTTTTTTAACAATGGAAAATAGTATTTGATATTTTCATTTGCATGAGTATTCAATATTTTCATTTTCATTTCAATTTATTGTTACTCTTGCTTTTTACAGTTTAAATGTTTTCTATTTAAGGCTTGCACACTTGGTAATCATTAATCATTTAATACTCAAAGGCCTACAGGAGCCCAGGCAGGTGACATAAATATATGAATCAGGGTCAGATGTAAAGCCATAAAAAGTAGCAATACCTGTATTAAACTGGAATGCCTGGCCCTCCTAAATTATTCTAAATATGTGTGTGTATAAAAACTTGGGAAAAAAAACATTTTTTAAATATTAAAACACAAATAATCAATTGAAAAAGATTTTGTGCCAGACAAAACTCAACTCGGTCTGCTTTGCCCACCCAGTTTAAAGCCCCTGTTGCTCAGGCCTCTTTAGCCACTCCATCTCAAGTCGCTGTCAGTCTGAAGGCATTTCCAATCCTATGATTTTGCTTTTATAGGCTTGTCAGGCCAGGACTTGAGGAAAAATGCCATCTCCAGAAGAAAACAGAGACTTTAGGTTAATTCTAAAAACTTAAGAAATCTTATCAAAAGTTTAAAAAAAAAAACTTCTCTACACACAGCAAACATACTGATAATTTTTCAAACATAAAACATACTCCTGCCACTGCTTAACTCTCTAATGGCTCCCAAAGCATTTAAATACAACCTACATTATTTCCTTTGGTCTGCAAGCCCTTGGGATCCTGCTGATCTCATTCCACCTCTTAACCATACAGACCTCTGCTCCTTGCGCACACAAAGCTCTTTCTCACTGAGGGTCTTTGTACTCACCCATGGCGGCAATTGTCTTGAATGTTCTTCCCCTAGATCGTCACTTTGCCTGCTCCTTATTATTTAGGCGTCAGGTATTATTGTCTTAGAGGCCTTTTCTGACCACCCAATCTCAGCTCTCTCCTAGTTACTTGCCCTTACACTTGCCCGCTTTAGTTAGAGCCCATGTCACCACTGGACATGTCTCCTCATTTGTATGATTTCCACACAGAATGACAGCAGGGGCCTTCTTTTTATCCTGTTAATGCCACCTCACTAGGGCCAAAGGGTGCCTGGCACCTGACAGGTAGGTGCTCAAGGAATGTTTGTTGAAATGTTTGTATTTGTTATCTTATCTCTTTTCCTGTAAATATTGGTAGTGGAGCTGTGAATTGAGAAGAGCTTATGTTTGTCTCCAGAGCTGGCAAAGAAGGGTGTCTGAAGACACTAAATTCCACTCTGCAACTTTGTTTTCACAGTAACAGTAACTACCATTTATTGAAAACTTCTGTGCCAAGCCCATGACCAATGCCTTCATATCTATCTCAATTGATTCTCACAGTAAGCCTATGAAGCTATAAATTATTCACATTTTATAGGTTTAAAAAACTAAAGTTTGAATGACTTGCCCATGGTCACTTACAAGTGACAGAACTAGTATTCAAACTTGGGTTTGTCTGCATTCAAAGTTGCGCCTGTCTTATGTCTAGAACCTACGATCAGAGTGGATGGTATTGGTCAGTTGATAAAAGGAAAGGCCAGCTGAGTCCCTGGGGTCTGGGCCTAAAATGTAGCTTAAGAGTGCAAAGGCTCTCAGTGGGTTCTTGGGCACAGGGATTAAATATGAAAGCATATGAAAGAGTAGCTCAAGATATATAACATTCCTTTCCCGTCACTGTTTTTTCAATAGCTTCTCATTACTTTCAGTGAAGTCCCTAGCCGGTAGATGCACGAAAGCTCCAACAAAGAAACTGCTGAGTCTTCCACCTCCTTCACCATCTAACCCTACCAGGCTCAAATGTTAGAGCCGCACTTTCCTGACTGTGTTCCCAGGAGACCACAGGAGACATTCAATACAACAGATCAATGAATCAAGAAAACAGGATTTCTACAAGAATTCTCGGAACCCCTAATATGCTAATATTCGTCTTGAGGAGATGGGGTATAGTATCATCCAGTCCCCAAACATATTTGACCACGCATTTTTGGAGGTGCACTTTACAGGGCTAGTGTTCTAGCGGTCTCTTCTCCCGTCCTACATCTTCTGTCTCAGGTTCAAATGTTTTCCTGTCTACCCTCACTCTCACTCCCCTAACGAGAGGCCCCTCACCCCACACCTGGACTTTTGAAACAGGTTCCTAAATTGATCTCCTTGCTTCCAAACTTCCTCCAATTCACCTGTATGTTCCTGCCACATTCACTAAGGCATCATTTCACTCTTATGCAAGAACTGCCAAGGGAGCCGACTGCCAGGTCGGCCAACCCCACCCTCCGAGCCCTACTCAGCCTGCTGTTTCCCTCTCATTGGGCTTAGTGCGCTTCAGGCCACTGCACAGCCTCTATTCTTTCATCTTTCTTCTGTTCCAAGCCAAATCCTAAAGCTTCTTCAGGCTCAGCCTGGCATCCTACCTCCTCCGTAGAATCTTTCCTGGCTCCTTTGTAGCAGGAAAGGAGGGAAACGGAGGACCACATGTATCTAAGTTCACATCCAAGTAGCACTGATAGAGATTTAACCTCCACGCCCATTAGCTTTTCTGTAAAAATGGGAATGATTCCTCTTACAGGACCATTGAAGAATTCAGTTGTTTTATACATGTCCGAACAGTAAATTCCTGAAGCCAAAGAAATGGTTCTTCTATTCTGTATCCCTCACAACTAGGCACTGGCAAGTGAGTAAAGCACGTGTTGGCTAAAAGGATGGATGCAGGACATGCTGAGAATGGCTTCCATCTCATTCCCAGATGGGTGGTCATTTAAATAAGTGGCGTCTGCCCAGTGTGCCTACTATAGCGGCACTTGCTTTGATGTTGATAGTAATTAACTGTCCACTGTTAGCTACTTTTATGAACTTTATCATTTAATCCTTCCACCAATCTTGAGAGAGATTAACCCCATACTGTAAAGCAGGAAGCTGAGGTGCGGCCAGGTTACTGTGACCTGCCCAGTCATACCTAGCTAGCAAGTGCAGAGCTAGGATTCAACCTCCCAGCTCTGAACAGACTAAGGCTACACTGAACAGTCTTCTGGATATTTCGACACACTGGTCTCAAACTGAATCCCACAGGATCCTGTTCTGTTCCAATGAATTGTTTTCTTGAGGCTCCCTGGCAAACTCCTCCTGTTTAGGACTGTCTTAATGATCTCGATAGAAATTCTGGACTATAAAGCAAGGCAGGCTTCTCACTTTTGTTGTCACAGCCAGAGGTTAGAGCCATGAGATTTGAAGTGATATATACAGCAGTCCCCAACCTTTTTGGCACCAGGGACCAGTGCTCCTACGAGAATCTAAAGCCTGATGATGATCTGAGGTGGAGCTGAGGCGGCGATGATGCTGGCGCTGGGGAGCGGATGCAAATACAGATGAAGCTTCGCTTGCTCGCCTGCCGCACAGTGGGCAGGAGCGGGCGAGGGGGAGTTTAGGACCCCTGATCTACAAGTGAGAAGCTGGGCTCTAATCCAGGTCTCACACCTCAGGTAAGTTCCAGGTCCTCTCTTGTGGTTATCACTGTGTCTAGCTATGGCAATGAGTTCATGTTTTAATAAAAAGATGGAGACATTCATCAAGATTCCTTCTGTAATTATTATTTTCCTTTTTATCAGGTCTGAAGAGATATAATATTAGAAAATATAACTCAGAACTTCCTGATGTCTTTAAATTAAATATATAAAGCATGGATTATAGGGCCGGGCACACAGTACTCTGTAGGTGTTGGCTATGATGACAACGATGATGTATTTGCCTGACTTTTGGATGAGATAATTCACATCTCCAAAGGTTACCACCCAACACCACCTTTTCTCAATTTATAAACACCATGCCTATAAATGTGGCTCCTTCCACTTGCACAGGGACCTTTTAATAGGGAGGCAGGACTTCCCTGCTATGGTAGAGAATGCTGGTCGTGCACCTATCTCTATAGTCTCTGTCCCAGCTTGCAATCAATTTTTCCCTTGGTACCAAGCTAGTTTCTATTTATTTAGATTTTAACAGATGTTTTATTTGGGTGGGGAACACATACCTAGCTGCAAGGACAGTTGATCAATGAAAAGTAGAGATGAATCTAGTGAAAATGTTTGAGACCAAAGAATTTTCAAAACCACCTAGCAAAGCTACTATTATATCATTTGACTCCTAGGTTCTTTCTTTTTCAAAGCATAGACACATATACGATAAAATACATGGGATCAAATATCCACATCTATAGACATGCGCGCTGATGACACGAGCCCAGTTTCTGATCTTTTCTCTAATTTCACATCTTGAAAACTGATGCTTTTCAAACCTCTTTTTGCTATCACTGCAGATGTTACCACTGTCTCCTAATCCTGGACTGAGCCTATCACACCTCTGACTCCTCTCTTCCCCATCCCCACGTTGCTGCCAAGTCATTAGCTTAGTTCTTTTTAAATTCCTATTCATTTCTATTCCAAATATGAGTCATCTCATGTCCACAACTGTATTGAAACTCCACCCTGTTTTTGTATTTCTCCTCTTTTATTTGGCTAAAATTCAACTGCTAGGATGAAATTCCTCTCAACAAATGGCATTAATAAAAAACTTTCTCTCATTTCTACCATTCATTAGCCACATCTTCAGTAGAGCTTTAGGTCTGAGAATTTAAAATTATCTAGTTAAACCTGCCAACATTACTGTTCTTTCTGTTAAGACCCGAAGAGATCATCTTTTCCTTTTAAATTGCTCTAGATTTCATGGTTCTAACTTTAATCTACTCCCAAGGCCTGGTCAATGTATGGCTCTGAGATGTACTTCTCAGAGGCTGAGTCCTATTCAACTTGTTTTCCCTACAGTGCCCAGCAGTGCCTGGCACACTGCAGGCAGCCGGCAAATGTTTGTTTAAAAGATTCCATTTTCTCTCTCACCTCTTGCTTTTTTTCCCTCTGTCTCCCTTTTCATGCTTCTTTTGTTTCTATTTGTCCGCAGAGAATCTTTCCATAAACACTACAAATACGTACATATATATACAGCATAGAATTCTGCCTCTATAGTGGGGACACAGTATATTCTCTTGATGTACTGGTTCACTATTACTTTAAGGTGGATCTTTACATTGAGCTGCTAGGGAACTGGGGAGTGTAACACAACTTCCAAAGTTTTAAAAGCCAGGAATAGTACTCTGGTTCCATGAGTGTTTAGCAAATATTTAGCATTCTTTCATTCGGGAAAAACACAGATGAAAGAGCCCTGCTATTATCCACAGCCAGCTTATAATCATAGTCCACATCTTCTTCGGACCCAGGCCCAACTTACTGGCAGGGTGAATGGGTACTGAAGATATAATGTTCTAACATGCCTTTCCAACACTCAGGAAGCAGCAGAGCAGTTGGGAGGGAATCTCTGGAGTCACAAAAACTGGGTCCAAATCCTGCCATTTATAGCTCTGTGAACTCTCTCTACCATGATTTCCTCATCGGGAAAAATGGGAAATAACCATCTACCTTTTAAGATCAGTGTGAGGAGTAAGTTAACACAAGGAAAGCACTCAGAACTGTGCTTTGCACAGAGTGGGTGTTCATCTGCTAGCGATCGTCATTGTGTCAGATCAGGGGCCAAATTTATAGACATGAAAAACTTCTGAATGGACACACAGAATCTTGACTGTTGAAATTTACTAGTGAGTGAAACTGGGCAAATTACTTAAACTGAATCCTAGTTTCCTTGAATCACTATTGATAAGGCTGTTGCCAAGACTGTTACACATTCCCAAGTACCAGCCCATTTGAGCACTCAACGGAAGTCCTTTCCTTCTTCCTAATCTTAGGTTAGGAAATAATTTGCAAATACCCAATTAGGAATTAGAAAAAGTATTAATGGCTGGCCAAAAGGAAACAGTCTGATGGACTGGCCTTGTTTATACTCCTTTCAGTTACATGACTTGGTGATTCAAGACACATTCGTTCACCTACCAGGGCCCCATTTCCTCAAGAGAATTAATTCTGGTTGCTGATAATGGCCATGATGCAAATGCCACATCTGCCCTGCTAATGCATTACTATGATTATTACTGGCAGTAGAAAATGATTATCCTCATTATAATTTTGTTGGCGCACTGGGATTAACATTCTTTTAAGAGGGGCTAAGGTTCTTTCAGGGGAAGTGGTCCACACCTATGCTTCACAAATCACCCCAAATAAGTTGTTTCCAGCTGTAATTCAGGTACTTCTGGGGCCATAATTTCATCTCTAAGTGAAGGGAGTCAGAAAAGAGTCTTCTGGAACCGCCAATATGCACAGCTTGAAAATTCTTGAGCTTTCTCTGCACTGAAAACTGAGCAAGTCTAACACTTTGGAGCTGGAGGAATGAGACAGGCTCACTGCCAAAGTTGCCATGGACAGCAGACAGGCCGCTGTTTCCATCCAGACACTGCAGAACTAATTTTCAAACCCTTTGATAAAATAATTTTAGAACATCAAAGCAGAGAGAAAAAAGCTGAACTTCTTCTATCCACCTGTCTGGTAGCATTTGGCAAAGTGGGTAAGAAAGGGCTCCTAGAATGAATTAGAAAAGGGAGGAGATCAAGTCAGCTTCACAATATAGCTTTGCTACTTAGAAGCTGTTTGGACAAATTACCTGACCTTTCTGCCTGTTTCTCTATCACTAAAATAGAGAAAGTGAAACATCGTTGGGAGGGCTACACAAAACAATGTATGAAAAGCACCAAGGCCAGCACATGGCCTCATAGAAAAGCTGAGCACTGTGTATTCACCTTTCTCATGGAACCCACAACATTCCACTTCTGATAACAGGTGACCGAGTGTGTACATATCCTGTCCCTTTCTAGACTGTAAACTCCTTGGGGGGCAGGACATGAGAAGCATTATAGCATAGTGAGTGGTCAACAGCACAGATACAAACTTGAATTCAAGCTGGGCTCCATCTCGTTACCTCAGGCAAATTACTTAACTTCTCTGAGCCCTGTCTTTATCCACGAAATGGAAACAACAACACATATTCCATGGGTTTGTTGAGATGACACCACGGAGGCACTTAGCACAGTGCCTAGGCCACAGTAAGTGCTCAATAAATGGTAGTGATTATCCTTCCTATTACTGTCTCTTATATCTCCTAACGGCAGATAGCTGATAATACTTGTTGGTTGTGAAAGTCTCTGTAGCTGAGACATCGCCCCGCCCACAGAAATTCAGATAGCAAAAAGTATCAAGATGCCAAGAAGCAGCGAGTCCCCTACCTCTGAAAAATCTCTTGCAGCGTTTCCCGGGTGAAGGCGTTGCTGTCCTGGAAGACGTTATTGAGGGCATGCAGCGCGCAGAGCTCCCTGCGCTGTTTCTCATGGTAGATTTGTGGGGGTGCCGCCTGGGGCAGCTCCAATGATTCAGATTTGGCCTTGTCTCCTTTCCATGGCACGCAACTCATGTTTTTCGTTTTAGGTTCCAGAGAGGGCTAAAAAGACCCCACCCTTCCCTCCTGAGGAAGAATGTAAGCTTCTCAGTCTTTCCAGGATTCCTGAGGTCCACCTTATTTTCTGGTGTTCATGATTTATGCTTTGTCACGGGGAGAAAAGGTTGGAATCAAAAGGAAAAACAATCTACCTCTTCTCTCTTCTCAATAGAAAAATAACTTTTGGATTAGTGTATTTCGCCACCACTTTCAAAGTACAGAATTTTTAAAAATCGTATAAAATCTAAGACCTTGTTCCCTTCTCCCACCCTCCCCTCCCTCCCCTCCCACCCCCCCTCCAAAAAACCACGATTTTCTTGCTGTTTTCCTCTCTGCAAAAGCCAACCAGGCCTCAACGCAGGAGGACCAAACGGAATCTGTCACATCGCTCCTTTTCTTCCATTTCTTTAGAACCACAACGCCACTGACTCAGGAGACAAGGCCTAGGTGGCCTTGTTCGCAAAATTCGAGCAGCTAGCGAGGGCCGGCCAGCGTGGGATCGCGGGCCGTGTAGGGGCCACGGGGGCGCCTCTCCATCCCCTTGGGTGCGGTGGAGCCCCGCAGGGGGCGGGTCGAGGCGGGCGTGGCTCCTTCGGAAAGCGCGGACTCTCACCTTTTCTCCGTGGCCCTGCGGGGGAGACAACCCCGGTCAGCTCCCGCGGTCAGACGGGCCGCCGCGAAGTAACAAGCTGGCCGGGGAAGTGGCGCGGCGGATCCAGCCCCAGGGCGGGGGAAGCTCCTTGGCTGGGACTTGTAGGCCCGCGAGGGGTGGGACCGGACAATTCGCCTCGCCCTCGGGGGCCCACCCGTCTCGCCACCGAAACCCTAAGCTCCCCACCGGTCACGTGAATGCAAGCCGAGGCGCCCTCCCGTCGCTCCCCCAAAACCGGCCCCGACGCCTACTCGCGTCCGCGCCGCCGGTCGCCCCCTCACCGCCGCAGGCCGCCACCTGGAGTTGCTGGCTACTACCTGGGCCGCGCTCAGGCGAGCGGCCGAGCGCGCGCACCTGAGCCCGACGTCAGCGGCCCTCGCCGGGAGCGTGCTCCGGAAACGCCCTCCTGCGCCTTCCCGGATCCCGCCCCGCCGCGGCGTCGTGTCTGACGTCAGCGTGACGTCAGAGGCTCCGGCTTTGGGGTCTGCAGCGGCAGTGCATCTGTTGGGCAGGTGCCGGCAACATTGGACGACGTGATGGGTGCGACAGCAGCGGCCCTCCCCATGTGGGGCTGTGGAGCCCGGCCGCGGCAGCGGGTTAGAGCTGGTGCCCGGTTCCTCGGCTCTGCTCCTCCCCCAGCTGCGCAGGGCGGGCAGTGTGCGGAGTCCCGCCTCGACGCCCGCCGCTCCCATCACCGCCTCTCTCGCGGGCGTCGGCGCCGTTCCGGGGCGGCGACCCAGCCTGCGGCTGCACTTCGCAACTGTCCCCACCCCGTCCCTCTCTCTGAGCCGTTCTACTCCGGTAGAGTGCTTTCGCGAACCTGGAGTGGCTACTCCTGTGTTGACCGTTTTGTGTTTGTCTAGCGCGCCGTTCACCAGGTGATTTCAGGGCAGCTTATTGACAAGGTCGGCGCAAATTCTCTTGGTTAGTGGGCCCGACCGCGCAGCACTTTCCAGGAGCGCTGAGGCTGAGAGTCATTTCAAGTCGAGTGAAGAATCCGATTTCAGTATCTCGGTTTACTACGCACTGTCCTTTCCGCCTCACGGTAGCTGCATCAGACCTTTCCACTCTGGGTTTCCTCGAGCGCATTGGGCGTGTCAGGAGGGTAAACTCAGTCCCTAGTGGATTTTTCCCCGTTTATCTACCCCTAGGGTGGAAGCATCAAATAGTCACTAACCACATTAGCCTCCCTCCTTTTGAATTTTTCAGAAAATTGGAAAAAAAGAGATCACACTTAAAATTGTCATTCCTTTAATTTTGCTTCAACAGGACTCAACATCATTACACTCAACACAGTTACCGCTTAACACATGCTTGAGTGTCTAATATGTGGATCCTCTGCGCTGATCCAGACAACTTTGGAATTACCTTAAATTTTTATAATTTGTAAGCCAGCTGAGGGTTACAGTTATATAAGATTAGGTATTGAGACTTGTAAGCACTGTTCTAAGTGCTTTGCAAATATAAAATTTACTGCTAACTATCCTGTGATATGGGTGCTTAATTTTTTTTTTAGAGGAGAAAACTGAAGCTAAGGTCGATTAATTTGCTCTAGGTCACGTAGCTAGTAAGTAGTGGACCTAGGATTTGAACCCAGGCTCTAACCTGTCTTCAGAAAGGATGTAAAGATGAGTAGGGAACTCCCACTCTAAAATATGATTTTAGATTATTTAATTCAAGAAGCACCTACTTTGAGAATATTATGGGCAAAGCCCTATTATAAGGAGAAAGGCATACTTTTTAGTCTAGTCAGGTGTTAGCACATTTTGAACTTTCTGGGAGAGTCAGTCGGTAAAACACTAAATATCAATTATTCTAGAATGCAATGCCTTGATATTTGGCTTTTCTGACAAAGATTTTAATATTTGTAACTATCTTACAGAGAAATACATAGGATAGTGACAAGCAATTGAGCCAGAAAAAAAAGGAAACATTCGAATAACTTTTCAAGACCTTTTAAGTTCAATAACTTCTTGTCTAGGGTTCCCAGCTTTGTACACATTAAACTTGATTGTGGTGGAAATCAGGAGGAACGAGAGGAGTTTGCTGCTTTTCTTTCAGGTAGATTCCTGAAACTAAAAGCCATTTTGAACCTTGCCTCTTGCTCACTAAATCTTGTGTTCCAAACCGTAAATATTGAGCATGTTACCATCTCGAATGGCTGTTCTTTCTTGCTTGTTGCCTGGGACAAGTGGCCTAGTCCCTAATTTCATCAAGCTTTTCAGACTTTTGAAACAAATCCAAGACACTAAAACTTGCACTGATGGTGTTTTGGATTGGGGCTTTCCACAACTGATAACACTGAATGGTCCTTAGGAAACTACCTTAACAGACTCTAGATCTCAGCTCCACAATTCACAATATAGTGAGGTTTGTTAAAGAACAACAAAAAATTAAACTGGGTAAATCTGAAGATCTAATTGACTTTATTAAACGATTCACGAATTAGGCAGCAGCAACCCATCTAGCCAATAGATGGGCGCTCCAAAGCGTTGTACAAAATGGAAAGTTGTTTTTACAGGCAGGAGGAGGATGGGCCAGCGGTGAAAGTGGGTTATTTCAGGCCAGGTCATCTTCCTTTAGAAGGCAAGAGGGTCTTTTCAGATTGTCTCACAAGTGTTGATCAGGAAATTGCAGACCAGTTTAAAATTCCACTGCTGGGAAAGAATGAAACTGCAATTAGGTATTAGGCCTTGGTGGGGCTTACCACAAGTGACTACATTTTGGGTCTATTTCTTTTTAACAGGTGCTTCTGGCTTCTATTTTGGCTGGTTGCTTTTTGGTTCTGTAATTGCTCTCTCCGCAGAGGCAGTGAATGGAGAATTCTCCCTAAGGTCAGCCTTAAATTAATTGCATTGCTCTGGCTGCTATAGTATTCCAGGCATCGATCTGCCTACTATTAATATTGCCTGGAGATTGCCAGCAAGTCAGACCTCGGTCTTCCAGTGACTGCCCTGAGTCACTGAGTTGAGTAGAATGCCACTTGTTCAGTTTACTATCACCGTGGGCAGTGGCCCGAGGCGCGGGACCTATCCGATGAGTACATTGGGCCTTGATCCTGTCCATCATCCCAAGGCTCTTGAAGCTGGCTGTTTTTCAGTAAGATCTGGACGCTGAGCAACGCCTCTCCAAAGGAGTAGAGTGAGGGAAGGTGAGGGTAAACGTTGTGTGTATTTCCCTCCTCATTGGGTGGGTACCGTGTCAGTCACACTGTCCGCTCCTCTCGTTGGTGGAAAGACTCCCCGGCTGGTAGCGTGGATACGGTGCTGCCCACTCCCGTGCTGCGACCCAGGCGCGTGACGTCTCAGACATTTGTTGTTTGGGTTTGGGCCTTATTAATTATTCATTAGGTGCTTTGAAGGGCTGCAATGATTGGTGGCTGAGAAGCCTGGTCGATTGTTTCTTAGCTAGAGATACGTGTCTTCCTCTACGCGGCCGGAAAAGTTTTGCATAAATTATTCCGATGAGGGGTGGGGCGGGGCCACGCATAGATTAGGCAAATGACCGGGGAGGGATGGGAGGCCGGCTACGAATTAGCCTAAGTTACTAAAGATGGCGGCGGAGCGGAGTCGCTCCCCGATGGACTCGCCGGTCCCGGCCTCTATGTTTGCCCCTGAGCCCAACTCCCCGGGGGCGGCCAGGGCCGCGGCGGCTGCCTCCCGGCTTCACAGCGGCTTCGACTCGGACTGCAGCGAGGACTGCGAGGCGCTCAACGGCGAGCCGGAGCTGGACCTCACCAGCAAGGTAGGCCCTGGCGCCGGCGGCGGCGCTCAGGGGACCGGGCGCTTAGGGGACAGAGCGACGAGCCGAGCAGTGTCGGGGTGACGGCGGGGGCAGGAGGGGCCGAGCCCGCCCACTTACCGGTGTGGGCAACGCGGGAGGCTCCTGGGTGAGGGGCGGCCTCCAGCACCGCCGTCCTCCCCCGCCACGCCGACCCGGCCTCCCGCCGTCTGGCTCCCGCCGAGATCACGACCCCTCGGCTCCGCCACGTGGAACGCGAGAGCTCGACGCCGGCGGCGCCCCGCGCAGTGCCGCCTCTCCCGAGACCGAGAGGGGCCCCCATCCTGGACTGTCCACGGCAGCCGAGAGTCGAAGGTGGCCGGGGCAGCGGAGGCGCGGGAAGATCTGGTCGTCCGAGTGGTAGTGGGGAGACATTTCTTCCTGATGTCGGGAAAGGAAACAAAGTAGTCGCTCGGTTGGGGAGAAGGATGCCTGAGCAATGTTCACTTTACGGATCCACCCAAAACGAAATTGAAAGATGGGGATGACCCATAATCTCGCCATCCTGGGAGGGGAACCACATCTTGGATGAATGAAATAATGAAGGGCGTTTCAAATCGTGCCTTGTGAGCTATCGAGAAGGTGGACAGGAGTTAGGGTCTCACTTGCTTGGCATTGTGAGGCATAAAAAGTAAGTATAAGATGTGACTGGTGTTTTGAAGGTGCTTAACATTGCTAAAGGAAAGAATGCCAACTTGGGAGTCAGACAAAGCTGGATTCTGTTAAAAGAGGAAACAGGCCCAAGGTGGGTCATTTGCTGCCAGGACAGCAAACCAAGACTTAATTGCAGTTTCAGCCTCTCCCAGATGTGGAATATTGAGCTGTAGTTTCCTCACCTCCGCTAGAGAAGTAATCTGCATGATAAAAGCCCCCTGTCTCCTTTCCCCCCAAAACCTGGTGACCTGGCCTGAAACAATCCTTTATTTTGCTAATACTTTCTTATCCCTACCGGTTTTCTATAAAAAAAAAACAAAACCCTTCCATTTTGCACTACTCTCAGAGCACAGTCTCTGTGGGATGCTGTGTGATTCATGAATTGTTCAATAAAGGCAATTTACTTGGTTGAATTTTGTTTTGTTTTGTTTTTTTAACAGATACCTTTCCTGCTCTGCCACTTAAAAAGGCTCTGTGACCTTGGGAAAGTTTCTTAACCTCTCAGTTCTCCAGCTACATCATTTTTTAAGTACAGGTGGTTGTAAAGACAATAAATGTGTATGACACCTAGTATATAGTGCCTTATATATACTACTCAGTAAATATTTGAAGTGAACTGAATAACTGATAATGCCCTGTGCAGATTAATAGCAGCCATTGGAAGATAGAACACCAATACCCCCTCCTACCTGTTGTTGGAAAATCATAATAGAGATGTTTATTGAGTTTCGAAAAGGTTTGTGACTTTTCACAGTCTTTGGTGGCAAAAGTGCGTGAAACTTGGCCCAAACTGGAGGAGCTTTTCCCTGAAACCTAAGCAACCAAGTTTCAATTGCTTTCTCTCCCTTTAGTGTCAGTTGAGCACTTGGAAGCCAGTGGTCCTGCCTGATGCCTCCATGATGAGGATGGCCAAGCTCGGATAGAGGGAAGGTCAAGGGAAATGTGTGAGGCAATGTGACACGATGCAAAAGACCCAGGCAGCACTTTACAAGTACAAACTCTGACGAGTCAACTCAGGAATTGTGAGAGATATGCTTGACTTAAAAGCTGATGAGCTGGATGTCAGTTTGTGGCCATGGTCCTGAAGAAACCTGAAAATGCAGTTGGAGATTGCTGGGTAGAGTTGCAAAGAGTAATACCTTTATTTCCTGATCAACTTAATGTTCTAGAATAGGGAAGTGTTATTTCTCACATAGCTGGGGAAGTCCTCACTATTTCAAAGCTGAGAAGCTATGTGTATATAAATATTGATGATATTGAAAAGAAAAACTGACAGTGTGGAGAGAGAAGGGATGAAGTGATAGATTGATTCCTGAAGAAAAGATTAGAAGCTATACGTTTATACGTTTGCTGCAGTTATATGTGGAGACCTAAGGCTCTGGAAGTTTCCAAAGGGAGAAACAATTAGGGAACTATGGTGGCTAGTTTCATCCAGGGTTTTTCTAGGAATGATTGGGTGAAGAAAGCTGTACTTACCACTTCCTCTGTGGACTAGATGCATTACACATTTTCTCATTCGGTCTTTACAGTGGCCTTGGGACACAGGTAGCTACATTTTTGTAGATTGAAAAAATGAGACTCAGAGAGGTTAAGGTCTTTGTCCAAGGTCACACATGGATGGTTAGACAATGAGACTGGACATGGCTATGGGTAAATGGCCTCTCCAAATAAGTGGTTGATACTTTAATGTTATTGGCACAGATCTGCAAAATGATGGTGTTAATACCCATCTGAGTGGTAATGGTGTTTTGTTGATGAAGACGGGTCTTGTAGTAATTTTTACTGCTGATTCCTAAATTATCAAGATAGCCAAGGCAAAGTGGAACAGAATTCTTATTTTATTGGCAACCTTTGGTCTTGGGTGGGGAGCATGGCAGTATAGGAGATCTCTGTCCTGTGAGTTGCAAGCTGCAGGTAGAAGACTGGCATGTAGGTGTGAAGCACTGCTCATCAATTTCTACCCACAATGTCAGATTCTCAGTCATTGCTGTCCTTCCCCTTCATTAAGCAGCAGGAGGCAGGCTGTTCACACCCTCTTTTCTGTGGGTTGTATTTCAGATATAGTCATTTTAGTACATCGTATATCAACTCATACAAGGCCTTAGGCTCGATGGCTATTTAAAGTGTGGCGCAGAGAGGGCATGAGGGGACTGTAGCTATTTCAGATTAGGGTGCTGTGGGCTTCAGTCAGGGTCTTTGATCAGGCTGCTGATCTGCTTTGGCTGTGGTGCTCTTCTAGTAAGTGGTCCTAAGGCTCTTGGTTTCTCTCCTAGCTGGTCCTAGTGAGCCCTACGTCAGAGCAGTATGACAGCCTACTTCGGCAGATGTGGGAGAGGATGGACGAGGGATGCGGAGAGACCATATATGTCATTGGGCAGGGATCAGGTGAGCATAGTTTTCCTTTCACTCTATTTTTAAAAAATTATTTAGAGCACATTTTCTGTCTTTTCACCCACTTTTCCTGTTCAGTGTCTGCAGGACTGTTGGGGAGGACATAAAAGCACAAAGCAATAATGTTAATTCTCACCTTAGTGGTCACAATATGCTTGACTTAAAAGAGTCACTTTCCAAGTGGTTTTACAGGTGCTTCTTTTCTACCTTCAGTATTCTGCACTTGCATAAGTGGGAATAAAGCACAAAGCAAGGAAACTTCTTGTCCTGGGTGTAGAGCGAGTCACAGGGCTAGAATTAAGCCTTCACTGGGCAGCTCTAGGTTTTCCCTCCAAACCTAGATTATGGGTCCCATTGCTATTATTGCCTGCTTAGCAGAGAACTTCCGTGGTTCTTCTTGATGTCAGCAAGAAGCTGACTCCCAGAATTCCTCCCTTCAGTGAGGCTTCCTTGCCCCGGACCACACTGACCATTCAATGTGGATAGCTGTGATAACGGAGACCCTCTCTTCTCCCAGAGAGATCCCATTAGACATGGAGGCTTGTTACCATTCTGGAAGGAACTGGTTATTGTACTCCAACCTGCTTATTCCATTGTTAGAGGCCCCATTGTTTCAGAGGAAGGCAGCCCCCATGACAGAATCCCACATTATATCTTGGGGTTTTTTCCCCTTGGTCATTCCTAGTTTATACCCTCAATTCAAACCTGCTTACCCTCATCTTCATTATGACATTATCTTTGCTGAAGTGGCAGCTAGGCATATTAATGATTATGAATTTAATTAACCTCTACCACAACTTTTCTGTCATCTTTGTAGGAGGGCCCGGTAGGCCTTGGTGCATCCTTAAAGGAACAGTTCTTTGCTGAATGTAGGCTTTGTAAAGGCAAATAATAATTCTTTTGTAGACTGAGTTTAAGATGGAGAAAATTTCAAAATCACTTTTTAACTATTTGACAGATATCTATTTAGTATCTTCTTAGGGCTAGATACTGTTGCAAAGCACTTTTGGATACTTGAAATCTGGTCTCTGTCCCAAGAAGGAAAGATGGCATATATACAAATAACCTCAGTAGAAAACAATATTTGGAAATGCTGCAAGAGTGACACAAGGAAGGAAGAAGGGCTTGACCTGCAATTACCTCTGTGCCTTCCTTTGATATGTTTCTCATATCAATTCTTTCCTTTTCATCTTTGCCACCACCCTCTGGTTTCAGGTCTTATCACCTTAAAGAAGGTATAGTCCAAGAGATAGGCAGACTAAGAAGAGGTTGCATGTCAAGAAAGGGAGGGAGTTGGTCAGCATTGTCAGGTACAGAGACAACAAGGAGAGTCAGATTCAGAAAAAGCCATTCCATTTGGTGACTGGGGGATCATTGGCAGACTTTTGAAAGCTTTTGTGTCAGGTGCATTTCTGGCCTGCTGTAATAGGATGAGCTACTCAAAGAACAATGCATGCCTGTAGAATTGAAGAAACCACATCTAAATCAGTTTTGACAAGTGTTGGGACTATTCTTTGAAGACCCAGATTCTTAAGATAACCCCCTCCCCCAGTTCTTTATTGCAGACTCTTAATGAATTTTACCTTGCCTTGGCAACTCACAACTAATTAACCCTCCAGTGGCAAAGCATAAGATGTCAAACATTCATTAACACGTCTGTACATCCAAGCATTATCTTTGCATCTGTCAATTGGATGCTGTTAGATTCTTAGTGACTCCTTCCTGCTGGAATTCTTTTGAGGTAGAGATCATAACTAGTTAAACAAGTCGAACATCAAACAGAGGACTAAACCAGATGCATGCCCTCAGAGGCCAGCTTCATCACCTGCTTCCTGTGTGTGTTTGGTGCATCACCTCTGTTTCTCACCTCCTTTGCCTATAAAATGAGGATAATGACATCTTTCCTCACCGTCCCTCAGAGAAATTTTGTATGAATAAGTTAGACATTAAAAAATTCTAAGCATTACAGAGGAATGTACTCTTTAAGTATACATTCCCGATTTAAGGTTGATTACTTACTTGTTTGTTTGTTCGTTTGTTTTAAGATTGATCTTTTAAAAGGAAGCAATCTGACCTAGTAGTTAGGGTCTGGAGCCTGGCAGGCCTGAATTTGCCTCCTGGCTCTTTAACTTATCTTAAAATAGGGATAATAATAGAATCTATCCCATGGTGTCAGGGTGAAGGTTAACCCTTGGCATATATGTGAGCATTATGTTAGCTAGTGATAGTGAGCATTCTATAAATGTTATAGTAGTAGATTTTTAAGGGTTTCAGGCTATACTTGATTAACGTGATATTTCTTTCAAAAAGAACCTGTTCCTTTGTCAGATATTAAGTCATGACCTCAGAGCCAGGTACTGTATTAAAAGTTCAGGGAACATAGGAGGAGTGTTAAGTCTTTCTGGGGGAGTCAGGAAAGGCATCAAAGAGGAGGTGCCCCCTGGATTGGTTCTAAAGAATGAGCAGGGGTTTTGCAGGTAAATGGGGGCAGTAGTGAGTGAGCAGAGGAAGCCACATGCCCATTGGTGATTGTGGAGAATTTGGTGGACCAGCGGTGACTCAGTAAAGTAGGAGTGTTGTGTCTGATGTTGGGAGTGTCAGGAGGGTGGGCTGGACAGGCAAGGCCCAGATATTGAGGGTCTTTGACTACCATACCAAAGAGCTTAGACTTTTATCCTAAAAGGTTGGGGAAGCTTTGCAGCACGTTGAGCAGGAGAGTACATATAAGAAAGGTAGGTCAGATGACAGGGTAGAAGTCCTATTAGGGTTGGGTGTGGGCAAAAATGTGGCCTTTAGCACTTGAACCTCTGTGGCTTTCCTCCTTGGCCTTTGCCTCCAGTCCTGCTGTGTGAGGGATGCAGTACTTGCTGGAGGAGGAGAGTACTTTGACTGGGGCATTCTCTAGGAGCCCTGGATGGACAAGGTGACATTGGTGATTGCCCCAGGTGTGGAACAGGACCTGAGAGCATTGCTTTTTGTTTGTCAGAATCAGGAAAGGGTGGAGAGAATTTGGGGGTCTGGCAAGGATGGCAGGGTTAACAGGCCTTCTCTGAGGAACACTTCCAGCAAGCGCTTCTCTCTTTTACACTGCGGCATGTCAGACCTCATTTCATCCTTCTGAAAGACCGCAGAGATGGGAACTGTTAGTATTATTCCCATTTCATGGGTAAGGAAACTGAGGTATAGGGGTTTTAATTAACTTGCCCAAGTTCATACAGCTAGTGAGTGGCAGATTCTCCAAACTGGAAGAAACCTTAAGAGTGAAAACATTTATTTCCAACCTCTAACTAGAGCACAAATGCCCTGCCTGCACATTTTGTGTGGAGACACCTTGTTGTGCTCTAAAACCCTGACTTTCGTCACCATGTGATCACTACCAGCAGTTTCTATCTCTAGGTTATTGCCTAATTTACAGTAAGAGTTAAATCCCCCAAACATTGAAGTACAGCTAACCCAGATGGCCGGAGCCCAGTGGGCCTTGCGTTTAGAAATTCCTCCTCCCAACCACTCCCTCTTTGTTCATTTGCTTTACATTCTGCAAACATTTGAGGGCTTGCTATAGGCAGAGCACCCTTCATTGGTGTCTTCAGGGCATGTTTGAGATGTGATTCTTGTCCTAAATGGAGATGCTTTTGAATAGTGGAGGAAGGCGAGCATCCAAAACACTATTGTACAGGGTGTAGTATGCGGTCAATGCCATCAAGGAGCGGAATACGTAGGATTTTGGTGGGTGGAGATGTGCTGATGGGCTTTCTAGGTTAGGAAATACAAGTGCAAAAGGGTAGAGCTAGAAACTGGCAGGGAACAAGGGGGGTGGTTACTGGGCCACTTGCACTGGGACAGAATGGGAGGGGCTGTGGAATGAGTGGGGTAGGCCTGTAAGGAATTGAAAGTGAACACTGCTGGGCCTGGGGAGTCATTCCAGCGCTTTGACTGGGGCGTGGCTATCTTAGAGCCGTGCTTTGTGTGGGACTTGGGCGTGTGTCTATGCAGGATGGGTTGTAGGGAATAGAGACTGGATTTGCTAAGTCCGGTCTCTGTTATGGTGACTGAGTTACAGTAAGGGCCTGGATCAGACTTGTGGCATTGGATTGGCAGAAGGAGGAGAGCAGGGACAAGGAAAGAAGGGCCGGATCTGCGCTAGAATCAGCAGGACTGGAGCCCTGAGTGCTAAGCTTGGGGGACTGGAAGGAGAAGGAACCAGTCTGGCATTAAGGGGAACCCTTGCCAGAGGAAAAGGCTCTAGGTTTGGAATCAGAAGACCCAGGCTCACAGGGCCCCTCTGCTCCCCACCCGCTCTGAGACCTTCCTGGGCTCCGTTTGCTCACTTTTAAATGGGGAAAGGAATGCTTACCTCACAGGGTTGCAGTGAGGGCTAACCCATTGTTAATGGTGTTAGTTTTTGTGCTGTGGTTTAAACAGAGGGGGTGGGTTGTTTAGACTTTGGGCTTCTAGGAGTCATTCAGTTTGGAGCTCGGGGAAGAGGACAGGGCTAGAGATGAATGTTTTTGTGGTTTTCAAAATGACATTTTGAAGCCATAGTATGAGATGGCCAAGGGGAATGTTTAGAGGATAGAGAAGAGGGCCCACTCCTGGAAAAGACGGGCATTTTGGGGACAGAAGCAGGAAGAGCCAGCAGAGTAGACAGAGAAAGAAGAACTAGAGAGCAGAGAGGGAAATCAGGAGAGTTCATGCAGTAGGTGGGTGGCGTGGGTGGGAAGTGCTTCAAAAAACAAAGGCAGAATGGCCACAGTGTCACGTACTATTGAAGTCAAGAAAGGGGCGATGGATGAGTGGTTAGAAGGCCTAGAAGGCCATTGATGACTTGAAAACTGGTTTCTCCTAGATTCCTTAAGTCAACAAGTCTCAGTTACTCTTTTGAGGTGCTCCGCTCAAGAAGAGGTAGCTCAGGGGAGAAGCAAGGGCAAGGGAGGAGGGCGGGGCTCCCTTCTCCTAGTTTAAGAATGGCTTGAGCTTGCTTGTAAGGGGAGAAGTGGAGAGGGGAGGACGGGAGGGTGAGAGGGGGTGCTTCAGAGTCTTTGGGAGGTAGTGAAAATGTCTGGGCCCATGCCGGGGGCTGGGGGCGGTTAGCCCAGGAAAGGAGCATGGGTGCTCTTGGAGACCGGCTGGAGAAAAGCTGAGGGAGTCATTGTGGGCATTCCGCAGGACACCGAGTAGAAAGCACCCAATAAGAATGTCGATAGGCACTCACTAAATGGTTGGTTGGTTCTTCCCTTCCCTATCCTGAGCTCAGCCTTGTTTTTCCATCTACTTGCTGGATGTTTCACCTGAGCTACCTCAGTTAAAAATCTATCCCTAAAATCATTCTTCAGTTCGCTCCGCAGTTCCCTTTGTTTCCTGTCCTCATTATCTCTTGCTTGAATTGTTAGAATGACCGCGCTCCTGCTCTCCAGTCTTGCTTGCCAGCGCACCTTATTCTGCGGCCAAGCGGATTTTTCTAACCCCCAGCAATCTGATCACGTTACTCCCTCGTCTAAAGCCCCAGGGCTTCCCACTGCCTGATACCTGATGTGTTTTGCTGCTAATGTCTGTCTGCTTGACCGCTGCCACCTCTCCTGTGGTCTCCTGCCGCTTGACATCCTGCTTCCTGACTCACCGAGCTGCTTATGGGTCCCTCAGTGTGCTGTGATCTGCCATGCTCTATGCTTAGCTTTTCTGCCTAGGATGTCTTTGCTTCTTTCTCTGCAGGCCCATTTTCACGCTTGGAGACCCTGCAAAGCTGTCCTCAGCTTCCCCAGGCAATGCTAGTTGCTCATGCTTTACATTCTTCTTGTACAGTTCTGTAGTACGGTACTCAAGCTGCATAGTGGTTAATTAATTTCCTGTCTCTCCTCCTGGGCTGTGAGCCCGCGAAGGGCACCTGTATTCCCAGGACTCAGCATGAGGCTTGGCATAAAACCCAAGAGAGTCTCAGTGATTACTGTCAAATGAATTAATGAATGCCCTGCTTAATGAAGAAGCCCATGGCACAATTATTTATTAGCTCTGTTTGTGAAAAGTGTCAGGTAGAAAGAGCCATGTTCTTCAGTACCTGGGGTGGGGCTTTTCTGAGGGGGTTGGCTGGCTGGCTTGTTGAAACGCTGATGTCTGGGCTTTTGTCACCAGATGGGACTGAGTACGGGCTGAGTGAGGCTGACATGGAGGCCTCCTACGCTACAGTGAAGAGCATGGCAGAACAGATAGAGGCCGATGTCATCCTCCTGCGGGATCGGCAAGAAGCTGGGGGACGTGTGCGTGATTACCTGGTCCGGAAACGAGTAGGAGACAATGACTTCCTAGAGGTCAGGTGAGGAGGCCTCAGAGTAGTTCCAGGGTCCCCTGTAGCATGGCCTCAGGGTCTAAGGCTTCATAGAAAATGGGGATTGAGCCTTCGACACCTACTGTGTCAACTTCACCTCTTCCCTTTGTGCGGCATGGAGAGAGTGTGCAGGACACAATAGCTCCATTCTCTGTTTCCGCACTTCCCCATCCCTAACTATTCCCACTTGGGAAGAGTGGGAAAGAAGCCACCCATACATTCCGTGGGCTGCGTTTTCTTTTCTCATCGACCTGCAAGGCTAGAAAGCAGAGTAACGGAGGAGAGCAGAGTGTTTGGGTCTCTCCTGACTTCGGATCCCCTGTCTGGCAGCTTTGAGGAAGCTGGTGGAAGTCAAGGGAGAAAACCACTGTGTGGGAGCCCGGTTCCTCCTGAATAACTCTTTCTGCCCCCTGGATGGCACCTCCAGGAACATTCTTGATGTGCTTACCCCCAAAACAGGAGGAGCAGTGAGCTGGAGAGGCTCAGGATCAAACCGGTCCTTACAAATCCAGTTAGTGGGGTTCACTTTGTGCCCCCACTAACTCTCACGTGGATATATGGGTTTATGTACCTGCAGGGTAGCAGTAGTGGGCAACGTGGATGCTGGCAAGAGCACGCTTTTGGGCGTCCTGACACACGGGGAGCTGGACAATGGCCGAGGCTTTGCCCGCCAGAAACTCTTCCGCCACAAACATGAGATTGAATCTGGTCGCACCAGCAGCGTGGGCAACGACATTCTGGGCTTTGACAGTGAAGGCAACGTGGTGAACAAGCCAGACAGCCACGGCGGCAGCCTGGAGTGGACAAAGATCTGTGAGAAGTCCACGAAGGTGATTACCTTCATCGACTTGGCAGGCCACGAGAAATACCTGAAGACCACTGTGTTTGGCATGACGGGCCACTTGCCCGACTTTTGCATGCTCATGGTGAGTGTGAGGCGCTCCCGGTGGGGTGGCGGTGGGGATGGGGGGCTTTAGCAGGGCTCTTTGGGGTGTGGTTATGGGCAAGTGTTTGAAATTGTTCTGAGGCTGAAGTCTGTTTGGGGTTTTGACACTGGGTAAGGATGGCAGGCCTTGCTGGGGTACCCAGTTCTCTGAGCATCACGGTCTTCTTCAGGGGTGTACCTTGATCTCCTAGGTTAGGCCTGGACAGGACCCCCTAAGGAATAACCAAGGTATTTGCAGACCTCTCATTTGTTAGAGAGACACAGAGGAGGGTTTCTCTGGGGTGTGCTTATTTTCTTCAGAAATGTTTTCTTCTGAGGTTGGGCTACTTTGAGGAGGTGACACCAGGCATACCCTCCAGGAAGGGTAGGTTGGGGGAAAGGAATGGAGGGGAGCACAGCACTCAGGAGGGGCCTGAGAGTGGCCTCATCTAAAGCCTGGAATGAGTGCGCTTGTTGAGAGGCTTCTGCGTTTCTGGCACCACGCTGGGCCTGAAGGTGCATGGCCAGCCTGGGGCTCCGCAGAGCCTACAGCCTAGTGGGGATAGATTTTTAAACAGTTCATTATGTAGATGAACTGAAAAGGAAAGGGAGCAGCAGCTTCTGCATTGGATCTTACTGCTAAGCTTATATTTGGATCCCTTTGACCTTCCTCCCTGGACAGAGAGTAGGAATCAACAAGGCCCACAGCCTTGGTGGCAGCTTCATAGCTTTCACAGAAAGAGAGGGAGCAAGCAAGTTTTACTTTGGCAAGTCCTTCTCACAGCCCTTCCCCATATTCCAATTCCTCCAGCTGCCTGAATTAATAAGTATAGTAAACACAAGCATCTGTTCAGAGCAGACTTGATCAAGTTGTGCTGTAAACACAGGTTCTCAGGCAGCGTCTCCCCAGACTGGAGGGTAAAGAGAGAAGGAGCATCTGTATGAACACTTGTTGGCTCTCTGCCCAAGGTTCTTGGGGTCTCGGCGTCATATTTGTGGGGGGTGTTGGATCGATACTAAGAAAAGTATAGAAATCAGTTTAAAACGAGCATTTTTCTGAGCTACAGTGAGCAAGGCCAATTAATGGAAATATCTCCATCCAGATGAAATATATTATCAGACTTTTAGACCATGATCCAAATATTAAAATTTTTCTGTAGAGAACAGTGAAATATTTCATTATTGTTCCATAGCAATCATTTTTTTGGGGGGGGGTGGATCTTTAAAATATATATACAACAAAGCAATAAAGCTCTCTCTTACCCAGGCTGGGAACAACAAAAGCAAGTCTAGGTTGTATAAGAAAGATTGGAGGGAATGGGGAAATTAGGAGGAAGGTGGTGGAGGTGTCTTGGTGTAGGCGAAAGGGAACACAGGTAAGGGACCTCTTTTTTATTGTTAACTGGTGGGATAATAGCTCACCTGTGAACTGTGATGATCAGATGAGAACATCCTTGAAAACACTCTAGGACATATAAAGCACTATATAACTATATTGTGGCAATTTTAATTTGTTTTAGTAAGTAACACATTTATATGATACAGAAATAAAAAGGTGCCAAAGGGCTCTGTCCATTGTCCTCCCAGAGACGACTAGTATTTTTAGTTTCTGATGTATCCTCCAGAAATATTTTGTGCTCATACCAGCAAAAGTGTATGTATTTTCTCCCTCGAATTTCAAACATTCAGAAAAGTTGAGAGAATAGTATAATGAATACCTAAACCTGCCACTCAGATTCAGTAGTTATTAACATTTTGCCATATTTATCTGTATATGTGATGGATGCATGTTTTTATTAATTTTTTTTCTGAGTCATTTGAAAGTAGCTTATAGACATTCTGACTCTTCACCCCCAAATACTTCAGCATGCAGCTCCTAAGAGTAAGAACTGTCTCCTATTATTGCAACCAAGGTGAACAAGAGTGCCCTCATATCATCTGTTATCTAGTTTATAAGTATTTATATTTCGGAAGTTCCCCAAATGTCATACAGCTGGGTTTTTTTTTTTTTTTTTCCAAACAATGATCCAATCACCATTTTTTAATCGGTAGTGTGCTACACATACTTGGATTTTTTCCCCTTAAAAATATATTTTAGAGATTATCTTATGTCAGTAGATAAGAGTTTCCTCCTTTTCTTTCACGGCACTTTTGGTACCTTATGCGTGTGCCCTAATTTATTTGGCCAGCCTGTGTGGTGATACTTAAAAACACTATGGGAAGGACTGGCAACAGTAATAACAGCTGCCATTGCTTGAACACCTAATTCATGCTCCTCGTGTGCTATACTTTTGACGTGTTTCAATATTTAAACAAGTGAACCCACTTTATAGATGGGGAAACTGAGGACCATGAATGTTAAACTGAATCTCCTTTGATGACTCTAGATAGTCGTTTTTCTCGACTGTCTAGATTTGTCTTTTCTGTGCTTCCAAGTCTCCTCAGATTTTGATGGCTTACATCGTTGAATCAGAAGTTAAAACGGTCTTTGCCCAGCTTACCTTTCATCTATAGCCGTTTTGCTCCTGGCCTGCGACTTTGCCCGCTGTGTACTGTTCTGATGGAGGCCTCAGATATATGGGAGTTCTCTCTTACTCTAGCCTTCTTTCAGTCTCTGTGCCCCTCCAGCAGCAACCTCTCCCTCCCTTGCCCTGACAGTTCTTTTTCTGCATTGGGGCAGGTGGGCAGCAATGCCGGCATCGTGGGGATGACCAAGGAGCACCTGGGTTTGGCATTGGCACTCAATGTGCCTGTTTTTGTGGTGGTCACCAAGATTGACATGTGTCCTGCCAACATCCTGCAAGGTAAGTGAAGCCTCCAGCTAGCAGCAGTCTCTGTTGGGGGCTGTCACCCACTGTGGTTCCTTGATCCGCTGCCAGGGCTTCAGCCCAAAATCTTCTGCTTCCTTATTTTGTGCTCAGACCTTGACTTGAATTTCCATCAGCCTAGGATCTTGTGCCTTGTCCCCTGTTTAGCTCTTGGTCTTAGCACAGCTTAGAATTATCCCCTGCTTTTTGTTCTTTCTGGCTCCAAATGCAAGATTCTTAAGATCCCTAATCTGGCGCCTCTTTTCAGATGGCCCCAGGCAGAGGGGTTGGATTTTACATGTAGGCTGGATAAATGTGGCAATGTTGGGACAGAGGGTGGTTACTTCTTACCAACAAAGGCTTCAAAACAGGGTTGCAGGCCTAGGCCTTCGTGTGTTTCTCCCTCATTGTTACAGAAGGCAGAAGAGAAGTGGAGAGGTATCCTTTTGGAGGGCCTCATAAGGGCTTCTGCAGGTGTCTACAGTTCTTAGAGATCCTTTTGTCAGTTGCTTTTTTTTTTCCTTGGAAGCAGAATATTCTGGGAAGAGCATTGTCCTTTTTATGGACCCCCCCCTTGTCACTTATGGCAGCGGCCCCCAACCTTTTTGGCACCAGGGATTCTCCTATGAGAATCTAATGCGTGATGATCTGAGGTGGAGCTGGGGAACGGCTGCAAATGCAGATGAAGCTTCTCCTGCCGCTCACCTCCCCCTGTGTGACCCGGTTCCTAACAGGCCACAGACCAGTAGCGGTCCACGGCCTGGAGGTTGGGGACCTCTGACTTATAGGATGCAAGTCTTCTAGAGAGTGGAGAAATTCGACGGGTTTCAGACTCACACCCTTAGCAGACAGGCCTCACCTATGCTCCTTCTGCTCTAGCAAGCACGCCTCCACTGTTTGATCCTTTTCTGTGCTTTCTCAGGCACTGCGGCATTTAACATTGTCTCCTGCTTGCATCAGTAATGAGTGGACCTGTCTTGCCCTGAAAGTCTGGCCAAAAAGAAGGCTGTGTCCTCCTAATTCTGTTCCATTTTACTCTTTAGAAACCTTGAAGCTGTTGCAGCGGCTGCTTAAGTCTCCCGGCTGCCGGAAGATCCCTGTGCTGGTGCAGAGCAAGGATGACGTGATCGTTACGGCCTCCAACTTCAGCTCTGAGAGGTGATGGCATAGGGGAGCACCCAGTTTGTGGATTGGATGAAATAGACCATTCTGGTCTGAGCGAAAGATCTCCCAGATCAGCACTGTTGCCCGGGGGGCTCTGTTGGGTGACCCAGATTTGGAGGTACCAGTCTCATTGAGATTGGAATCCCAGCTGAGACTTCGATGTCCCTGTCTGTGAAATGGGAATCATACTACCTTCTCCACAGGGCTCTTGTAAGTGTTGGAGATGATGTACGGACAGCACTTAGCACCGTGCCTGGCTGCTGTGTGATAGATGCACAGTCATTCTTATAACTGTTGTTATTAATAATGTTTTATACTGCTGTTTCTCAAAAGCTCTCAAATCACAGATCACTTTAGGCCTTGAGTGTCCTTTGATGGCGTAAATATTTATTGGATGTTTGTTCCGTGCCAAGCTCTTCAGCTACGCGTTGAAGATTCAGAGAGGACTCGGGCACTGTCCTCATCCTGGTTAGGTTCGCGGTCAGAGATGCTCTCTTGATAATAGTGAACTTCGTTAACTGCGTTCCTTCTCCCGGAGTCTTGGGGCTGCCTCGTAGCCATCTGCCTTCTGACTTGGTCTGAAGTACAGGACCTAGGGCAGCCTGGCATGCTGGCTTGTGGCTCTGCCATGACACTGTCTTCAGTACCACCATTTGGTCAATCAGAGGGGGTATGTTTCAGCTGACCCCATTTTAATTCATTGTTTTTTGTCTAGTGCCTGTTCTATGCAGGTGCTGTTCTAGGAGCTGTGGGGAACATAAAATTTCTGATCTCAAGGAGTTTGATTAACCCTGGATAGGAGATACAGAGGGCTTTGGGATAACCGATGGAAAATCAAACACAGTGACATGTAATAGAGACAAAAAGTTCTCCCAGAGCTGAGAGGAGTCGAATGCCCGTTCGAGAAGGGTTTTTGGGAAAGGTTTACTGGAAGAAGCAGCATTGGAGATGTGCTCTGAAGGATGAGAGGATTTGGTAATTGAATAAGAGAAGAGATTCAGGCAGGAGCATCAGAGTAAACAGATACATGGGGGCAAAAAAGTACCAAGGTTTTAGGAGAAGGTAAGATTTTCTAGTCTGGCTAGAATACAGACATTTAAGAGAAATAAACCTGCAGAGACGTTGGGAGATGGGATCTGGGGTGCCTTCTCAGCAGTGGATTAGGTGGTTAGGGATTTTAAGCAGGCATGTGTGGGCTTTAGGAGGCCTCAGAGTGGGTTTGGCAGGAGTTGCTAATGGGGGCACATGTCCCTGATGATGGACCCCTTGGAGGCGAGCAAGGGGGCTCTGGGGCCCTTCGCTATAGCAGCTGTTCCAGGAGCCCTCCTGCTGTTCCCATCTTGTGTCAGACAGGGACTGGCCTCCTGACTTCCTTTCTTCCTTCCTCTCCTCCCTGCATGTAGGATGTGCCCGATATTCCAGATCTCCAATGTTACTGGCGAGAACCTAGATCTGCTAAAGATGTTCCTCAACCTGCTCTCCCCCCGCACCAGCTACCGGGAGGAGGAGCCTGCTGAGTTCCAGATTGACGACACCTACTCTGTACCGGTGAGCGGCTCCTCGGGGGCCGAACAGGGTCGGAGGCCGGGCAGGCACTTCCCACAGGGTGTGGTGGGAGGGGGCTGAGTGAGGATGAACTTACTGGGCCAGGATCTTCTCTGCAGGGTGTGGGGACAGTGGTGTCGGGGACAACACTGAGGGGCCTGATTAAGCTGAATGACACACTGCTGCTGGGCCCAGATCCTCTGGGTAACTTCCTCTCCATTGCTGTCAAATCGATCCATCGAAAGCGCATGCCTGTCAAGGAGGTGCGGGGGGGCCAGACAGCCTCCTTCGCACTGAAGAAGGTGAGTGTCGGTGATACCAGAACTCCCCTCGGACTCCACATTGTGCTGGGCTCTGGGCCATCCCCAGCCCTCAGGGCTGCTCTGCGAGGCAGGGGTTACTGACCTCACTTTTACGGATGAGGAAATTGAGGCTCAGAGAGCCTGAGTGACATGCCCAGGAGCACACAGGTAGTAAGTGCTAGAGCCGGGACTTGGACCCAGGCGGGCCTGCCTCCTAAGCTCTCTTCCTCCCCTAGTGCCTGAGCAGGATGCCCTGAACTCCGTGGCGAGGTCAGCGAGGTGCCTCCCTGCTGGGTAGAGGGTCCTTCTACATAGGGCAGTTGGGGTCCATGCCAAATCCTCTTCTCATTCAGCCTTCTGTCCCCCGGGGGTTGGGGGGTGGTGCTAGTTCTGGTGTCACCTACCTCCCCCAACAACCAGATTAACTGGCAGAGTGGGACTTTATTCCCACCAAGAGTCATGTCATGCTCACCCTGTTCCTTCCACCTAATGCTTGCCTGCCTTTGTCCTCTAACCACCCACTTAGTTCTTACCCATCCTTCAACGCCCAGCTGAAGTGCCACTTCCTGCATGAAGCCTTTCCTGCCCCCCAAATGCAGTGCTTAAGCTTCTCACGTAGCACTAGAATCTGCCTAGAAGGCCTGTGGTTCAGTGCAGTGAGGGCAAGGCCAAGTTCAAGTGGTCCTCATTCCCAGAAGGACTCCTGGGCCTCTGGGACCAGGGGCCGAAACCAGAAGGCATCATTGTCCCTGAGGTCCGGGATTCTCTCATTCTTTCAGATCAAGCGCTCCTCTATCCGGAAGGGCATGGTGATGGTTTCCCCGCGCTTGAATCCTCAAGCGTCCTGGGAGTTTGAGGCCGAGATCCTTGTCCTCCACCACCCCACCACGATTAGCCCGCGCTACCAGGCCATGGGTAGGTGTCGAAGGGCATTGTCAGCCCAGGGGGCCCCCCGCTCTAGAACTTCCACGAAGTGCTCCAGCAACTCTAACACTAAGACTCAGCTGCAGCCAAAAGGCAGGCCTCCTTCCTGTTTAGTGATGCCCTCTGTTCCACCCACAAGCTGTAGTGTTTGTTCAGTCCTGCAAACACGAACCGGGTGCGGCTCTGTGCCTACAGTTTCTACTGAAGGCTGCTGTGTGCTAGGTGTTGCCAAGGTGCTGGGGACAAAGACCAGATGGGCAAAAGCCCCGCCTTCAAGAAGCGAACAGTCTAGAGAAAGCACACATGCAAGCACAATGCCTTGTATGCAGGAACTAGGACACGGGTCCGGGGACAGGTGGGGTCTAACTGGTGGAAAAGGTAGGAGAGTGTGGGGCAGGATCAGATCTCAGGGCAGGATCAGATCTCAGAGCAGCATCCAGCTCGCTTGGCCTCCCTGAGGTCTGCAGCCTGCCGCAGCTCAAGCACATTTTGTGCTTTGATTCACTGCCTCTGTTGAGGCCAGTGGGTGGCCCAACCCTGTCTTGACCCCTGGCTCCCTTGGCAGTGCACTGTGGGAGCATCAGGCAGACGGCTACCATTCTGAGTATGGACAAGGATTGTCTGCGCACTGGGGACAAGGCCACTGTGCACTTCCGCTTCATCAAGACCCCCGAGTACCTACACATAGACCAGCGGCTGGTGTTCCGGGAAGGCCGCACCAAGGCCGTGGGCACCATCACCAAGGTATGGCTTTGCAGACCTCGCCTGCCCCCAGCAGACACCGGGGGCCACTCCTTTAGATCTTGAGCACAGCAGGTGCTTCTGGAGAAGCCCTGCAGAATCTCCCGATTGCCAGGGGCAGAGGCGCCATTCCCTGCCTTGGGAGAGCTGGAGCGGGGCAGCCCTCCTGGGTGACCGTACTTAGGATTTCCTGATAGCCACACTCCAGACATTTCCAGCTGCTTGGATATTCACTTGGTCTCTGGGAGGCCTGAACTTAAAACTTGCCCCTGACTCTTGTTCTAGGGCAGCAAGCAGGGTCCTGGGCCTAGAGATACAGTTGACGCTCTGAAGAGTTTCATGAGCTTAGTAAGGAAGAGAGCCTGGAGTGCAACTCGCCAGGCTCCGGCTGGGAGCTGGGCTGAGTGGGAGGGGGCCAGGGTTTCCCCACTGTCTGCGAGAAGAGCAGCCAGGGCAGCGGACAGGATGGAGCTTGCTGGGCTAGGCCAAGGCAGCCCTGGAATGCTGAGCGGGGGTGAGAATGTCTCTCCATCTCACTGCACATGGCATGGCCCTTGTGCCATGGACCCTGGGCCCTCACCCAGGACCAGCCAGGCCAGGGAGTGAGAAGTCCCTACGAGAGCAGGCGGGGG
This sequence comes from Eidolon dupreanum, assembly GCA_028627145.1. Taxonomy (NCBI): domain Eukaryota; kingdom Metazoa; phylum Chordata; class Mammalia; order Chiroptera; family Pteropodidae; genus Eidolon; species Eidolon dupreanum. The sequence continues at coordinate 4,704,716 of CM053503.1, read as the reverse complement.
AGTGAACAGCTGCGCTGATGTCACTGCCTGCAGCTCGAGCTTCATCCTCCTCCCCTTGGCTCCTGCAGCTCCTCCAGACCACCAACAACTCCCCCATGAACTCCAAGCCTCAGCAGATTAAAATGCAGTCAACGAAAAAAGGCCCCCTGAGCAAACGAGAAGACGGGGGTCTGTCTGGAGGGCCGGCGGTAGGGGTGCCCCCACCTGGAGATGAAGCTTGCTCTCTCGGGGCTGCGCCATCAGCTGCATCCAGCAGTCTCCAGCCAATGGTGAGCATGTGTCCCGGCCCCCCGGGCTGGTCCTGGGCTCCTGACCAACTGAGGTGGGCTGTGGGCAAGGTGGCCGGGGTGTGGCTGTCACTCTGGTGGAGGGTGACGTGTAGGAGAGCTCCAGGCAGCCTTTGCCCACTGGTGAGTCTGCATATAAAGGTGTTTCTCACAACTCCCAGCACAGAACTGCTATCTGAGTGTGAGTTACTTATCTCTTAAGGCAGTGGTTTTCAAATTTCGAGATGTGGTCTACATAAGATCAGTCTAATTGGTAATGATTAGTATTTGGTTTCACATTTCAAAGTTTCCCTTTCATAGTAAGACTGTTCGTGTGTATGAGACTGTGGGTGACATGTGTGTCCATGGTCCAGAGCTTTGACAGATACTGCTGTAGAGGGCCCTCCTGTGCCCCTTCCCTGACATGACCTCTCCTGAGGGGTTGGTGGTCTTGGGCCCTGTGTCATCTTAGCTCTCAGCATCCCCTGCCAGCTCTGTCCCCTTCTTGGTGTCCCCTCACCTCACTTGCTCCTTCCAGTCTTTCTCCATCTGACCCCTTCTTGGAGAAGGAAGCTACTGCCTGGACCCACCCTTTCTGCTTTTTTCTGGCTCCTTCATTCCCTTTCTCTTCCCACTTATCATGGTGTCAGGTTTGGTTCCTGCTGTCTTTGTGCTTCTTTAAATTCTCACACACGCATTATCACATGTGACCCACCTGCCCTGGAGGAAGGTAGGCGGGGCGCACTTGCTCCATCTGCCAGAGGGCGGAGCCATGGTCCAGTCCACGTGATGGCTGCTCAGGCTAGGCTGGGACCACTGCCTGCTGTTGACTCCTGCCCCCTCTTCCCGCTGCCCCACGCCTGCCCCTCTGCTGTCCTGTCTTGCTCCCAATGGACCACTGCTTCTCAAGCTTCTCCTTTCTCTCTTTCAGCCCAAGCCCAGCAGTGGGGGCCGGCGACGAGGGGGCCAGCGTCACAAGGTGAAGTCCCAGGGGGCCTGCGTGACTCCTGCCAGTGGCTGCTGAATTTCCCCCACCCCCATGGGATCCTCATACTCTGGCCACTGCTCCACCAGATGGGCCAGAGCAGCTCTGACCGCCACCCACCCTCCCCCAGGCCACAGCCGGAGCCTCATCATTCCCCCACCCCCAGTTTCCAGGGGCGTTGTAATTTATAAGCTGAGGAAGGTGGCAGACTTCGGAGGACTGACCATCTCCCGCCCTCTTGCCCGCCGCCTTTCTCACCCACAGTTTTTGTACATCTGGGCCCTTAGTTTTTATTCTTTTTATTATACCTCTCTCTAATTGTGTGTGTGTGTATGTGTGTTGTGCAGGAGTGTGGCCAGTCAGGGACAGTCTTCTTTCTCCTTTCCTCTTCCATGGCTGGCCACCAGCCTCCAGGAGCTGGCTGCCTGCCCATTTGTCCATCTGTCCGTCCATCCATGTGTCTCTGTGCAAACCTTTAGGGGCTGTCAGGAGCTGAGGGGTGCCCTTCCTCCCTGTGCTCCTCTGCACCCAGAGCCCCTCTGCGGAGCTGGCCTCAGGGCTGGGGGCTTCCAGGTGTAAGTGCTGCTGCTGCCAGCTCAGGGAGCCCTCCTGGGACTGGGGCCTTCTAGGAGGGTGGGGAGTGCTGACTTCCTCTTTTCTCTCCTTTTTCTCCTTAAACCCCAAAACAGGTAATGCCAAAAGCTCTTAAATTGTAGCCTGTAGGTGCGTGGAGGGGAGAGGTGATTGGATTGTAGGGCCCTCCCTGCCCCTAACTCCGACCTTTGCCACTCACCCAGAGACAGCTGGTGGCTTTTCTTTCCCCGTGGAGACAATCCTGTGTTTGCCTGGCTGGCACCTGCTCTGATTCTGCTGAGCTGGAGGCTCTTGCCTTGTCTGGGAGCCGCCTCCTGCTTGGCCTTTGAATCTTGCTGGGTATCAGGACACTGATGACCTACACTGGGATCTGCCTGCTCAAAGTCATGCTCATGAGCACCCCCTGTTGGTGGGGTGCAGGTGTTCTTCTGAGCCAGGCGGGGACCGGACCCCCTCCTGCCCCCCACACCCCACCACATTGCCCCAACATGGCTGCTACAGGTGCACAACAGTGAAGGGCCTGAGCCCTGGAAGCCCAGTTGGGGTGCAGGGAGGACAGGGAGAGGGCAGTAAAAAGGATTCTTCCAGGCCCAGCACTAAGCTGAGCATTAAGCCCTCTGGAAGAATCACTGCCTGGAGTAGGGGTGGGGGTGGGGTTGCCCAGGCCAGAGATGGCAGCGTGGGCCCTGAGCCAGCCTGGTCTAAAGCCCTCCGATTAGGGTGGACTGATGGGCAGAGCTGTCTTCTAGCCGGGGCACACCCCCAGCTGGCTGGGTCCTTCCTCAGCCTTGCTTCCCTCTTGTCCCCAACCCTTCTTCTGTCGTCCTGCTCCTGGACTGCTGGTCTCTTCACTTTGCCTTCCAACTATTTCTAGTTACCACTGACCCATGGCCGTGGACCGACCAGATCAGCACACAAAATAAAAGTTTGTTCCAAGTTGACAGTGTCTTGTTCCCTGCCCAGCCCCCTCCAGGTGGAGGCGCTGTCACGGGGAACACAGTTCAGGGCGGGGGCGGGGGGGGGGGGTAGCCCAGCCTCTCCTGGCAGGTAGGCGTGGCTTCCATGCCCAGGCTCCTCCCCGAGCCCTTACCCAGGGCAAGCTCCAGCCTTCTCTGAACTTCAGTTTCCTCATCTACAGCAAGAGGTAAATAAATGCCTGCGTGGAGGAGCGGGGTGGAGGGTAAGGACTTAGGACGTACGTGAGGCCCTGATGGCCCAGCATGTGGGGGGTACCTGGTGGATGGCCATGCTACTCACTACCCACTTTTGCTCCCAAGTCCATAGCAGAGGCCATAAGCTGGGGGACAGGCTTGAAAGGAGAAATGTAGCATTGACATGTCCCTGCTGTGTGGCTGGGGCTGTGATAGGTGTCTCTCTCACTCGCTTCATGTTCTTTAATGTCCGCAGCTGCTGTCTGTGAGAGAGGTGGCGTTGGTTTCATTTTTCTGTTTAAGGAAACTGAAGCTCAGAGGAACAGGGCCACCAGCAGGCGTATTTGTGCATGCAGCGGCCCTCGCCCCCAGCCGTTCCGGGCGGCTGCTCCATGTGTCCTTCGGCCCCTACCTGTTCCTTTGTCTGCTGGCTGTTTCCCTCTCGCTTTTTCACTCTGGTTCCGCTTACAGGGGCTGCTGTCCACTGGCGCCTTCATAACAGGAGGGCTCCGGCGTTGAGGCCCCCCGTGCTCTGTCCCCATGGCAGGTGCTGTGGAATTTGTTTCCATAGGATTTGTTCGTGGTGGAGCCTCAGAACAGGTGGAGCCCTGCTTTGATGTCTCCGGCCCCTGTGAGCATAACCACTTCCTTTCCATTCGGAAGCTGTGGCCTCTTCTCTGGCCTCTGCCCTCAGACACTCAGGAGGTTGGTCTGGATCTCTGGTCAGTAGGCCCACACCGCTAGCAGGGGGCTGACTGAATGCAGCATTTTATTGTCATCAGCAGGGAGTACAAAGGTCCCCTATGGGTCTCAGACTTACCAACGATCCATTTGGAACAAAAACACCAGCCCTTTTGTAGTTGATTAAAATAAAGTTGTTAATCTGATCATCTCGAATGGCAAATCCTGACCCTTCTGTATGAGCAGCTAGCATTTGTGGTGTCTTTAATTCAGCCAGGACCACTGTTCTGGCTTGTGGGCCTCCCTGGCCCAGCATAAAGTAACAGGAATGTGCCCTGGTGCGGGGGGAAGTGCAAATTGGATTGGGGTGACAGGATGTACCACGGAGGAGACAATGTGAGTTGTGCTGTGAGGGGCCAATAGGGTTTGAATGTGGGTGGACAGGGTACGTACCAGGCCCCAGGGGGCAGGGGCAGAGGGCACGGGCCCTGATGGTGTGTGGTATTCTGCTTCGGGGTGTCACTGTCAAAAAATGGTGTTAGCTGCAGAGGAGCTAAATGAAGTGGGGAGAAGCAGGCAGTGGCCAGGGGTGAGACGTGTGTAGGACTAGCTCTTTCCCGGGACCCTGAGCTGAGGGGTTGAGTACCTGGCCCGTGGCCTCAAGGCTGGATTTGCACTCTACTGGCACCCTTTCTATGCCAGTTGATCCCCAAACCTCTCCTTACTGACCTGTTCCTGCCTTTATTTTTTAAGCCGTGATGGGGACTGGCCTTTGGCCAGGTGCCATGGTCAGGACAAGAGGCATGCGTTTGAGAGTCCAGTTTGGGCACCGCCCCTGGCCCTTTGAGCAGCTTGTTACACTGAATCTGGGGAGGTATTTGTGGGGAAGGGCCAGGACCTGCTCCCAAGCTGGCAGGTTCTGGTTCTTCAGGGGACCCACCACCTTGTCCCATCCCAGCACAGGTGCAAGGGGCAAATGTCTAACTGCCACAGAGGAGCGCAGCTCCGAAGGCAGACGTGGTCACTAGTGAAGCAGGTAACTTGCCCTACCTTCTACTCAAATGGCACTGAGACAGGAAAAGCCTCCTGCGTTGTAATGGGGTGTCAGTGTTGGCTAATAAAGCCACCTCACTTTCTCCTGCTGACCCTTGAGCCCAGAATCACTGGAGCAGGGCCTGCCTCAGCCGCCGCCCCAACCCCCTCTCCCCCCACAAATGCGTCACCCCTGGGTTTTAGCTGAGAGGCCTAAGGTTTCTAAAATAGAAGTCTTCAAGGTACTATTTTGGCTAAGAATTCATTTTCCCCAAGAGCAGATTCTCTGTGCGATAGCCAGATAAAGCACCACGTACTCCATTAGTCCTGGGCATAATTTATTTTTTGCATAGGCATAAATTAGAATCTGGAGATAAAAAATTGAGAACCCAATAGTGCAGCATTTGTGACAGAAGAGCACAAAACAAAACCTGGTTGTCTGGGAGCAAAGGCCGTGCAGGGGCTCACGCTGGAGGAGCAGAGGATGGCCTGTGGCCTCGCCTTCGTTCCAGCTCCACCCTGCAGGAGCCCCTTCGGGGCCCAGGCCTGTTCCTAAGGGTACCTGCCTACATGGCAGCCGGGTTACAAGGAACTGGAGTCACCCAGTGCCCCACAGAACGGGGCTAAGAATCAAGCTCTTAGCTTTTTAGTTAAAAAACAGACCTTGAAAAATATTTACAACACAGCAGGGCCTGCTGGGTTAAAAAGCCCCGTCTCAGGCCCTCTTCCTACCTAGTCCCCCCACCCAGCCTCCCATAGAAAAAAAGCCAGAAAGAAAACAATTGGGCAAGAGCTGCAAGAGCCCCCTGCGAGGGTCCCTTACAGGGGGACCTGATTGGGATGGGGATGGGGCGGGGCCTGCAGTGCACAGACCTCCTCCCATCAGAACACCTGAATATCACTGTTATCACTGGGTCACTAGGAGAGCCCAGGGAGTCCCCTGCTCCCACTGTTGTAGCTGACCTAATACTTACTGCCTCAAAGGGCAGGTCTGGGCTTCCTGCACCCTGGGGGAATGTGGCAAGCTTTCTCCGGGGCATAGGTACCCCCAGTCCCAGCATCAGAAGAGGAAAAGCGACTAGTATCCCCAGTAGGGGGGATCCTACAGGCTGGCCCCCAGCTCCTCAGTGTCTCACAGGAGCCAGACCCTCCAGGGCCTAGGACAAACAGCACACAGAAGACCTTCGAGGACCCTGTGGACCAAGATCCCCTAGGTTGATGGCACTGACTTCTAGAAAAACCCAGCTGCCCTCCACTAGGAGCTTCCTGCCTGCTGCCCAGTCCAGCCTGTATGGTGAGCACCCTCCTCCTAGAGGCCTCACTTCCCTGCCCCAGGCCCTTGCTTGCCCCAGCCGTGGCTATGGCACGTGCATCATGCACACACCTCCCAACAGCTTTCTGGATGCCAACCTCTCCACCATGGGCAAGGGGCAGTCAGGTCTGAGCCACCACTGCCGGAACTTGTACACTCGTCACCTCTCCTGCCTCTCAGTCCCACAGGATATGCTACATATATACACCCTCCCTCGAGGGGGAAGTGGATGCCTAGTGCTTGGCACGAGCAGAACGGAGAACCAAGACGCCGGAGCCTGCTGTCCCCCTCCCGCCGCCCCACTGCCAGGAAAGCCCCGCATTTCCCATCTCCGTTGGGCCAGGCGGTCTCGCTCCTGGAGTCAACGCGTGAATCAAGCGTGTGGGGAAGTGGCAGAGGCGCTGCTCTCCCACTCCCAGAGAGGAGGGCACGTGCTGAGGGGCTGGCCTCCCAGCTGCTGCAGGGCTCGGAGAGGCCTAGCGGGCAGGCTCCCCGTGCACCCTGAAGCGATAGACGCAGGTGTACTCGGGGTGGCCCCAGTTAGTCAGGATCCGCAGCTCCACCACCTGGTACATGGCCACTGTAGGGTTCTGGGTAGAGAAAGAAGACATCAGGCATGTCAGAGCCCTCAGACCTGACAGCAGGCAGGAGGGGCGATGCCACCCCTAGGGCCAGATGTCCCGCTCCCCTGGGCCTCTGCAGAGAACGGGGCTCCAAAGCTCCTATCTTCAGACCCTGGAGGAAAGTTTCCAGCTGCTAGGCCAAGGAGCCCCAGAGGCTTCAGAGGTCCTACTGGGGCCACCCACCCAGGGCCACAT
>CM053503.1:4672847-4697377 GCA_028627145.1 Eidolon dupreanum | reverse complement strand
CCACCGAGCTCTGCTTCAGGGTCAGTGCCGCCAGCTCCTGCCGCAGGCCTGCCAGCTGGCCCTCCAGCCGCCCCAGCTCCTTCATGAAGCTCTCCTGGAAGGACTCCTGGGTCATCCTACTCCCAAAGAGAGAAGCGTAAGCCTTGGATCTCTGGTGAGGGGTAAGGCCATGCTGAGGAAAGCACGAGGAGCCCCTCGTTGGCTCCTGATAATGTGCGCCCACCGCCTACGGGTGAAGGCAAGGCTTGCTCTTGGAGATCCTGGCTGTGAACACAGCCCTGGGTCTTGCCTGTCCCAGGGAGCGAATTCTTATCTTGCTCCCCAAGCCCAGATCCCTCATTCACTCTGCCTCAGCCGCTCACACCCTCACCCGACATCTAGGGCATGAGGCTGTACAGAAAAGATGGTGTCTGTACGTGAACCCAGGAATCCCAATTCTCTTGCGGCGGCCCCGCCCCCGGCCTCCACTGCACTCCAGCGCAGGCTCCTGGTCCCGAGCTAGGTTTCAGCCAACCTGCTCTCTGCTTGGAATGCCTGCAGAACTCTGCTCTGGGACGCTGGTCCCTGGTCCTGCCTGAGGTGGGGATGGGCAGCTGGGTGGAGGGACAGGCCGAGGCCAGACTGCAGGGCCCATTACCTGTGCCACTCGGACTTCAGCTGCTGGAGTTGAGCCTCGGACTCCTGTCAGCAGGAAGGAAGGATAAATACATGCAATGTCAGGCTCCAAGGGATTGGGCTCCCGGGGCAGGATCTGTTGTTCCCTTTGGGGGTCTTTACTTATTAACCACACCCATGCCCCAATGGCTCCCAACTGCTCCAGCAAATGTCAAGTTGACCTCCTGGTCAAACTCCTTATGAGCGTCTCACCCTGTTTCCGGTGCACTTAGACATTCATATGTTTGCTCATTCATTGGGCGTGTTACACTCAACAAAACAGAACTCTTGAAAGTGGCCCTTCCTGTCCTTAAGCATGCTCCCAATGCGTCTCTGCAGAGCATTCCAGCCCAGGGGGGTCCAGTACAAGTAGAAATCGGGAGACTACACATCCCTGCCCCACTCTCCATCCAAGTAGGCCCTTCAGGAGGTCAAGGTGTCTCTCAGCCCAAGAGCAGACATTGAAATGGATCAGGGCCCCACACAAGCCTACCCACCTGGGAGGCCCGAACAATCTTCTTGAAGAGGTCTTCTGAGTCTTGTTGATGTTCTGCTCTCAGAGTGATCAGTTCTTCCTGTCGGGCACAGGAGAGAGGCTGAGGATTTTTCCCGAGTCATGCTCAGAGGGCCACTTACCACCCGTAAGTGGTGTGATTGGAATTCGAACCAGGCCCGTTTGATAGCAACCTTCAGCTCGCAGCCTTTCTGCTGCAGCGTGTCCTAGAAACGGGCAAGCCGCCCCACGACCCTCGCTGAGCACCTGTGTGGTGTTGGGCGCTGTGCCGGCAACGCTACAGTCTCGCGCGCTCGTGGCCGGGGCGGCAGACAAGTGTCTCCGTTTTAAAGGAGGAGAAACTAAGGCTTACAGAAGGTAACCGCCAAATGGCACGGCCGTCCCTCTCACGTTGGCGTGTACAGGGTCTCGCTCCCTCCACCCCACATGCCCACAGTGTCACCCGCACATGACACTCGGCTGCTGCCTGGACACCGCAGCTCCTCTCCCGCACCTGGATGTGGGCGGCGGTGTCCCGGCGGAAGTCCTCCTTCAGGGCAGCCTCGCGGCGGCTCACCAGCCCCTCCAGGAGCGCCAGCGTGTCCTCCTGACTCAGGCTGCCGCCACCTCCCTCACCAGCGGTCCCCTGCCGCAGCTCCAGGCGTTCCAGGCGCATGGCCTCCTTCTGCCAGTTGGAGGAAAATTCGGCAGCAAGAGCTTCCAGGCGGCGTTCCAGAGAGTGTACCCTGGACAGAATGCGCTGCTCAGCCTGGCGGGGCGGGGAGGGAAAAGCCACAGAGGTGAGGAAGCCATGACAACGGTGCTTTCTGAAGACAAACGGAAGAGAACCCCAGACGTGCCCAAATGTGAACACATGCTGGGTCTGGGCTCAGGATGGTCCCCCTGCCCTGCAGGTGAGCGAGCCCATCAGCAGGAAATGGGCGCGGTGAGCGTGCTGACAGCAAAGTGCAGGGTGCACTGGGCTACATGGGGCTTAAGCGGTCTGGGCCCCAATAAGAAGCACACAGGGGCTGGGTGAGATGGCACAGTGCCCTCCCAGAAGAGGGTCTCAATGGAAGGAGAGTCCACAAAGAGGACAGGAAGAAGCCACAGAATGGCCACAGCAGGCCAAGTGACCTGCTGGGCGGAGCCCACCCCTTCCCTCTCCTATGTGTGTGGGAGAATATGGGACTGAGATTCAGCTGCTGACTTTCAATAGCTTCCACTCCTCCCATCAATAACTAGCTAAAAGAAAATAATTTAAAAGGGCTTTCTCTTTCATCTTTAATTGGAAGCCCCACAGAGAAGACAGAATACAGGTCTTTGGACTTGAGGGTGGCATTTGATAGCATGCCATGAATTTTGAGAAACTTGTTGGCTTAACAATGAAAATCTTTGCCAAGAGAAATCATAAAACACAGTCTGTCAACTATCAGTTAAATGACGGGCCGACTGGGTACAGAGATTGCTTCTGATTTTGAAAAATTCCATTTTAAAAATAGGCAGTACATTAGCATGACTCAAAAAGCAAACAAACAGCAAAGAGTCATGCTCCTAACTTCGGCCCCTATCCACCCAGTACCGTCATCACCACCTCCTCCCAAACCAGGCAACTATTTTTATTAGTGTCTTTATGCAAATGTAAACAAATACAAAGATATATTCACTCTTCCCTTTTTACAAAAAAGGTGATCCTGAAATTGAATTGTATTTAATGTCTTCACTAATAATTAAAAAAGAAAAATTATAAATGCTAGAGTGTCATTTTATAAGAAGATTATAGTCAAGAAAGTAATATCAACCAAAATAAATGTTTAAAAATGTGATACCCTCCAAAAATATGATACCAAATTAAATTCAGCAAGATATCACCAAAGTTAAATAACTATAATTAGGGGGGAAAGAGTTTTAAATGTTCATCATGGACCCCAGGACCTGCACACACACATTCTGGTTATTTGTACACTTGCCACCCCCACCAGACTGCAGGCTCCTTGAGGGCACAGCCTAACCATGTTTCATCTTCAGCCTCTGGAAGATTGCAAAAATGGCAGTATCTTTCCCTCCACCCTGCGCCGTGTGATGGGGCCTTGCAGGTTCTCCCACCGAGAGGTGGAATCCGTTTCCCCTCCTTGAATCTGGACCGGCTCTGGGGTCTGCTTAGGCCAACAGAAGGTGGCAGAAATGACAACATGCTAGCTCTGAATCTAGGCCTCAAAAGCCTGGCCCGATTCTGCTCTCTCGCAACCTTGCTCGGCGGCTGTGAGAACAGGCCTGGGCTAGCCTGCTGGGTGACGGAAACGCAGGTGGAGTACAGCCTGGCCAGCGGATCCGCCAGCCAGCTGCAGACACACCAGGCAGCCCAGCCACGGCCAGCTTATCCCTGCCCAGACCAGAAGAGCCGGCCACAGGACCAGCAGACTCATGAGCTAATCAAATGCTTGTACTTTGCAGGCACGGATTTTAGGGGTGGTTTATCTGTGCCAACAGGTAATTGACCAGGATATTACCTTATTCATAGAAGGTGCTCAGTAAATATCTGTGAAATTATGTTGAGAGAAACAAAGGAGACAAGATGATTTGTCTGATTCCTTTTCCTTCTGTTCTCTGCTTCTCGGGATGGCAACTAACTCTGGGACAGTTCTGAGTCATATTGAAGCAAACTGCCCCCAAGTACGTACACTCCAAACGACAGAGAGAGGGAGATGAGGTGGCGTTCCAGCTAGGACAGCACCTCTTCAGCTGTGTGTGCCAGGTGTACGGGTAGAGAAACTAACTGCAAACACAGGCTGAGGGAGGGCCCTGCGGCCTGACCCAAAATGACGCACCTGGAAATGCGAGGACGAGTCTCTGGACTCCCACGCCTCGTGCTGCCGGCCGCTGCCCTTCGCTGCCCACCAGGAAACCACAGCAGGGTAGAACGTCTGCAGCCCGTAGGGGTAGAAATACCAAGCGCCTGCACACAGGGAGAGGGTGGCACTCAGGCGGGGGGCGTGAACACGAGGGTGACACGGTGAGGACGGCGGCCCGATCGACGTCGGCTCCCAGTGGCCTGTTCACGTCCGCTGTGCTTCTGCCCGCAGGCGGCACGAGGCAGGGCGGTCCTCGTGCCTCTCGGAGGCAGCACCTTGCACCTGACAGCCCCAGACTGAATGCCCTCTCCTGTCTCCTCAGGAATCATCTTCCTGCAGATGGCCCAACTTGGAGAAAATGACTAAATAAGCTAGGGACAATGCGGGGGTAGGACCCGGAAGCCCCGGGGGTGGTTCTCAGCCCGGACTACATCAGAATCGCCAGGCAGCTTTTGAAACACGTAGCATCTGGCCCTGCCTCCCGAGATTGAGTTTGCTGGACTGGGGGTACCCTCCATCGGTGTTTTCAAAGTTTCCCGGGTGACCTGAATGGGCTGCCATGGTTGAGAATCCCTGCCAGAGAGCCTGTGTGTGGCCCCAGAACAGAGTACAATGATTCATTCACCCAGACCGTGTCCTGATGTGGAACGGAGGGAAAATGCCTGCTAATAACAGAATCCCAGTCGCTGCTTTTTACCTCTGTACTCCTGTACCAGGGCCTGTTCTGGCCCAGGTGGCTCCAAGGATGCTCTAGGCACGCCAGGCAGCATAGTGTAGCTACCCAAACTGAGGGCGCGATCACTGGGTCGGGGTGTTTCCCCTTTCACCCACTGGACACCCCGAGAATGCAGGGGTGGCCTAGGGCTCAGGGCTCGGGAGGTGCTCAGGCTAGCCCCACTCATCCTGCGTCCTTCCCTTTCTTGTGGGTGACTCCCATCCCTCCAGAACTGCAGCTTTCAGTTCTGCTCAGCACAGCCTCCGCCCACTCTGCCCGGCCCTCTGCTCACCAGCCCTGTCTCGGAGGCCCTTGTACCCCATCCCCGCGAGAGCGGGTCGGCTCGGCTCACCGTAGGTCACGCCGGTCAGGAGCAGCAGCAGCAGGAGGAACCACAGGAACGTCTTCAGGGATGAGAAGCGCCTGGACCACGGAGGGGAGGGCGGGGAAGGCCGAAGTGTCAGGAGGGATCCAGGGCCACTAGGCTTCCCCAGGGAGCCCCTTATGATTTTTCCTGAGTGCTAAACTAGAGTTGACGGGGACAGCCTTGAGCACCTCATCTCACCAGGGCTAGATTGGACGTTTTAGAGCTTTACTGGTCTGCGTGTAATGGGGACAATCATGACTGTGAATTTTATTGATGTTGTTAGAAGCGAGTCATGGGGTCTTTGAAAAAACTAAAATTTCCATACATAGAGATCCTCCAGGCAAGCGAATACAGAAAAAAAAAATATGGAACCCCTTAAGCAAACATTTTCTTTTTAGAAAAACGAGGACACTTTTCTTTGGTGACATGAATCCATCTTTGCCTCTCTTTGCGGCATAGTTCGATGCCCAAACCAAGCTTATGGCCAGAGGGGTGCTGGCTGCCTGACTCAGTCTTCCTTCCCCTGCCAACGAGCCAGTTCCCCAATCCTGGCTCTGCTGGGTCAGGCCCTTGGGGAGCAAACCCACAGCATCCTCGGGCAGCACCGGAACACGAGGCAGGAAACACTGGGGTCTAGGTTGTCATAGGGCCGAGAGGAAAGCTCGCTCTGGGAGACACAGCTGGCTGGCCTGAGCCTAAGGCCTGACCAGCAGGAGGTGGCCAGGCTTGTCTGGGACTTTCGTCTGGGGCTTTCTGATTCACTGTCCGGACTCTCACTCACCTGGTTAAAACGAAGACGTCGAGGAGGGAGGCAGCTGTTGTCAGGCGGTACCAGGTGGTGCCAACCCACCAGTAGAGGAGTCCGAAGAGCCGGGCTGGAAGGGGGACCGTCAGACCTAAGTGTCACCCTGAGCCGGTGGCCTGCGGGTCGTGGTTTCAGAGCACTGCTCTCTACCGCGGTCCTCCCAGCCGGCCTGTCCCACGGCTACCCATTGCTCTGCCACCTGCCCACTCTGCCAACACCCTCTACCCCGCTCCGCAGCTCCCCCTGCCCGTCCAGGACAGGATCTTCCCACAGCTCTTGGCGCCCAGCGGTCAATCGAGAATGAGCTTTCCCTGCTAATCCTAGTCTCTCTGTGTGGGCTGGCCGCCCATCTGCAGACAGGTGGGAAGTGAGTGCTTTAAGAACAGAAACAACCGTGCACAGAGCAGCCAGCACCCACCTGGAAAAGTGACCACCGTCCAGAAAAAAGAGCCTGCCTGAGAGACAGTGCTCCCCAGCCGAGAGCCTGAAGCCCACTGGTCCGTCTCCGAGTATCCTGCAGGGACAGAGGAAACCAGCTCAGCCTGTCCTCCCTCTGAAGAGCCCTGGGACATGGAGACCGCCTATTACTTGTCTTCTCCCTTAGACTGTGACCTGAGACCACTTATTATTCTCCTTGACATTTCCAGGATGTCACACAGGCCTGGCACCTAGTAGGTCAGTAACTTTTTGCTAAAGGAACAAGGTGATAGGTTTCTTTTTCTTTTTTTTTAAAGGCAAGGCTACCCCTGGTTGACCTCACAGATTGCAAAGACTTTGTCAGCTTACAACCCTTCATTTTTAATGCCTACAGCACCTGGTCTTCCTAGGTGGTCTCCCATCCAAGTACTAACCAGGCCCAACTCTGCTTAGCTTCCAAGATCAGACGGGATCGGGCTTGTTCAGGGTGGCACGGCCGTAGACAAAACGATAGGTTTCTGATGTTGGATTTTGAGCCCTTTTGCCTCTGTCCCTATTCTCATGGATAGTCCCTCAACCACAGTTCGGAACAGGACCGAGGGATCAGGCACCTTCTCTGTGTGAAGCCCGTGTTAAAATGCTTGCTAGAAATGAGCCATACAAAGGAGTTGGCTGCAGCGCTACTGGGGGACAGGGCAGTCACAGCCCAGTGAGTTGGGGTTCAGGGTGCCACGGTGGCACAGGAAGGATGTCCAGCTGGTCTGCGGAGGCACCTGCTGGACACTGTGTTCTCTCAAGCTGCCGGGGTGCTTCCCCAGGCTTCCTGTCACCTTCCTGTCACCTTCCTGCAGTCCCAGAGGCTGTGGGGGAGGGCGTCACCTACCTACATAGTCATCCTCAGAGGAGTAGCCGGAGGAAGACCCGAGGAAGTCCTCGGAGAGCTTGGTCTCCGCCAGCCCGTTGATTTTGCTGCTCTCGGTGCCACCTGTGCCTCTCCTCTTCCTCACCCGCAGGTCCTCACCTGAGGGAAGGATGCAGCGTTCTCCCAGGGCAGAGATGCTTGGGGAGGGCGCTCCGGAGGGCCTCATGAGGACACACTGAGGAGCAATTCCGATGGACAGATGGAACTGCCCTTGGCCTCTCCCCATCTCTCCGGGGCGTGGAGGGTGAGCTGGGCCCCGCCCCGCCGTCTCCTGGCTTTGGAGCAGCTCCGTGGCTACCTCATCACCTGGAAGTTCAGATACCTGGCTGCTCGTCCAAGGGTTTCTGAAGACAGGAAGCCCCTCCTCTGGCCCCACAGTGGGTAGGAAACCAGGATGGCAGGGTTGGGGGAGAAGAGGTATAGAGGGACGGGGCGTGGGGCAGGGGGGGGTGGTGGCGTAAAACACACATCTGGGACCTTAAGTGTCCAGAGGAAGCAGAGCCCCAGGAGAAAAGCTCCGGACACTCACTCCAGTAGGGGTCACTGTGCAGCTGGTCGTCGAGGATGGAGCTCCTGGCGAGGGAGGCTGCCCGGGGGCTGCCGAAGTAGGACTCCCTGACCAGGGACTCGCTGTAGTAGGAAGTGTGTGTGTCGGAGGAGGGGCCCAGCTGCGGTGCTGGGGAGAGGCGCTTCACGCTGCTGGATTTCCTCTTCAGGGTCCTGCGGGCGGTCAGGCAGGAGAGGAGAGGGGGAACAGGCAGGTGAGCAGGCCAGGAATGGGGCGCTGCCGCTCTGCCCTCCCGTAGTGACTGGGTTGGCCTTGTTGCTAGGCAACTAATAGCTCCCAATTGCCAACTGCAGAGGAGCCAGCACAGGTACCTTCTCCAAATCTCAGCAGCAGTTAGGTGAGACTGTCAGTAGGTGACAGAGCCAAGACCCAGATCCATGTTTCTAACTTTAAAGCCAAAGTTTTTTTCTCATGTTTCTTAATGGATTAGTAATTTCTTCAACCCACTGGAAACCCAGACAGACCTGATCTGGCCTCCCAGAGCTAGCTAACGCCTTGGGGGCTGCCGTGGGGGCTCATGTCTGTCTGCAAGGGGGGCAGGATGAGGCAGGCACCCGCCTTTCCTGGCGTCCCTGGGACCCATTCCTCTCCTCAGCTGCTTGGCCCGGCCCAGCTGAGGCCCTACAGATGGTGAGACACATGAGTGTGGGTCTGGGGAGGGTGACCAGACGGACACACCCATACACAGCAGAAGGGGTTCCTAGGAGCCAGCTTGCAGTGTCGGGGTTTCCGGCCTGGCTCATGCTTGAAGCTGCCTCTCCCCACTTCCTGTTCTCTGAACATAAGGGCAGCAGCCTGGCTTACAGCAGGGGGAGAAGCAGCAGCAGCGCTGGGTCCTGGCCTCCTCACAGGTGTGAATGTCCCCTTTGATTGGATGTGATCTCCATTCACAAAGGTCACAACAGGAAGAGGCCACACGGTGATCTACCCAAGCCCTCTGCTCGGTGGGGCAGTGCGATCCACAGGGTTCCCCTACCTGAGAGGGCTGTCTTTGAACAGGGTGCTCTGGCTCCCCATCACTGAGCTGCCACCACTGCTGCTGCTGCCATCGTCGTCACCCTGGGAGTAGCGCGTGAGGCGCTGGCTTCGTCGAGACATGATGAGGCGGGATGGGGACCCTTCTAAAGAGAGTCTTGGGAGAGAAAGGAGGACGCTGAGGCTTGGGGCAGCTCCTCCTCCCGGGGGAGGAAAGACAAAAGCATTGCCTCCCAATGAACAGACCACCCCCTGCGCATTCAGCCAAAAGAGCCTGAGACGCGGATGCCACCCACCCTGCTACAGCCCACACCCTGCCCTGGGCTCACTTAGTGCCCAGGTGGTCTCTGCTTTCCACAAGTTTCTCCAATTTTCAGTTTATCTGACACTGAGCTCTGTGAGAGCTGAAACTGGACCTTCCACAACTTGCGGACATGTGGCACATAACAGGCACACACGAGATGCTAAATGAACACCTTTGGTCGCTGCAGCCCTGCAGAGACCTCCAGCCCAGCCATCCCTTCACGCTGTCCTCCCCCTGGAGCTGTGTCTACTCTCATTCCAGCCCTTTCTCTGATGGGATGCGCTTTCCGCTCCTCATAGCTCTCCTCGCAGGTCAGGGCCCTAGTCAAACTGTGACTCCAGAAACCCTTTCCCTGGCATAGGCGCCCACACTCAGTGGGTGTGTGCTTGATGCCCTCAGCCGGTCCTCCTGCAGCAGCATCAGTACCTCTCAACGTGATGGTGATGATAAACCACCTTGTCAAATGCCTCCTAGGTACCTGGCTCCTCACACACGCATTTCTGTCCCTCATGACCATCGTACAAGGGAAGAGCCTGGGACACTGAGATAATCAGTGACTTGCCCACAGCCGTGCAGCCTGGACGTGACAGAGCCAGGGTTTGAGCTCAGATCTGACAGGTGACGGGGCCTGGGTCTCTCCACTCCACCATGAAGTTTTCAGATTGTTTCAGCAATGTGTTTTCTATCCTCAACTAGAGCCTTTTACAGCCTCGGATGCACTCAGAACGGGCTGCAGACAGAGTTGCTACACGACAAATGTTTGTAAGCAAACTAACAAATCGGGGAGGTAGAAGAGCAGTGTGGGATCACAGGGATAGAGGTGGGGAGATCGAGGCTCTGGAATTGATGAGGACTCGAAGGACGCCAAGGTGGAAAAGGCTGAGCTCTCCCACCGGAGGACAATAAGCTCGGGAAACTCGGATTCGGAATCTCGGATCACCAGTGTGGTGCCTCTGCTGGCCCATGTCACAAAGCCACCGTTACACTCAGACCCACTCAAGAGTTCCCAGTCCATGCGACTTGCTATCACTTCTAATATTCCTGGTTAACACTGAGATTGCTAGTTCTCTGGGATGGGTAGTGGGCACAGACTCTAACACATCCCAATTTAGACTATGGAATCCAGAAGGTCTGGTTAGTCTGGCTGGAAAGTTCTAGAAAGTCCTCTTTTGAAAAACAAGCAGACTCGTGCCTTGATCTTATTGGCATCTTCTCAGATAGGATGCTCACCTGACATTCTTCCCTCGTTTTAGTCGGTGTGGGTAAAGGGCCTGAAATGTAGCAGTCAAAGCAGGAAGCTGGCCTGCGTTCTTTTCTATATTCCACTCCTTATAAGGTAATTCCACCCCCACTGCCCTCTTCACCAGAAAGCTCCAGATGCCCACACAGGCTCCTCCTTCTAACCCCTGCCCTGCTGAAGTGGAGGCCCTCACCCTGGGGCAGAAACAAAGCAATGTGTTTATACAACACTGAAGGCTGGGGCTGGCTGGCAAAAATAAAAATATTCAGACAAGAGGCCTGTGGGTGTTGGGGGAGGGGCGTGAAAACTGTCAGCGCCTCCACCCTCCCAGAGGTGCCCCTAAGTCTTTCCTGTGGCATTCTGATATCACAAAACAGTTTGCAACTGAGTCTGGGTTTCACAAGTTGAAGAAGAAGGTCAAGGCTTCATCCTCCAAAACAAAACAGGAGGTGAGCCTCTGTGAGCTCAAATCTTTTGCATATCTAAACACAGCCCCCCAACACACACACACACACACACACACACACACACACACACACACACACAATCAGTTAAGAAACCCTCAACTAAACACCTTTCCCCACTTCTGAGCTGAACCACATCCTTTTCTCAACTCCACCTTCCCCCACGCCCATCACAACTGGCAGTTATCTGTCCAGTCTTCAGACTTTATGTAGCTCTTGAGCATCTCCCACGGGCATTTTCCATCTGGGGCAGTTTCACACGACATTCCCTCCTGGAGCCTGTGAAACGCTCCAGGTGCTAACTCCTTTCTCCTTTTATTCCCTACGGGCTGAACCTGCAGAGCTTTTTACCAACCACCCCGCCTTCCCTGCCTCTCTGCTCTAAGTCACACTCCCGCCCCCTATTTGGTTTCTTTTTAGAACTGAACAAAATGGGCCTCCCTCCCTCCCATTCCCAGAGTTCAGACGGGCGGTGGCAGAGAACTGCCTGTCCCTGGAAACTGCCAGACTGGCACGAAAACACAGGCACTGCCCTGGGCCGGTTTGGGGCAGCCCGGTCTTCATTCTCTTCCTCCCAGGGAGGTTCTGCCCCAGGAAGTCCCGCCTGGAGACCATCCGCCCTCCGGGCTGACCAGTGGGGCGGGGGCCCGGCGGAGATGAGTCAGGGCGGCTGGCCTTGGCACGGCGCTGGCCTTTCCCGACCGGCCCAGGGGCGTGCGCCAGGCGGGGCTGGAGCCTGGCCCAGCTTGGCCCGGAGAGCAAGAACCAGGCCTGGACAGCTCTGCCCTGGCCCGAGCGGCCCAGTGATGACCCCGGGGTCAGGCGGGGCCCGGCGCCCGCGGGGAGGCGGGCGAAGCCGGCCCAGCCCCCTCGCCCCGCGCGTCCGCTCGCCAGAGGCCCACAGCCGGCTGTTACCTGCTGCTGCAGTTGCTCCGTGAGGGGCCGGGGCCGTGCGAGGCCCGCCGCGCCGCCCAGGCGCGCCCCCTTCCCGCGTCGGAATCCCGCGGACCGAGCTCGGCGCTGGGCCTCGGGGCGCGCAGAAGGCGGCAGCGCGGGACGAGGCGGACAATGCGGCCCGCGCACAACCCGGCTGTGCGAGTGGGACAAGGCGGCGCGCGCGTGGCCGAGTGTGTATGTGTGCGCCTGTCAGTCAACGCTGACAGGCCGCAGCCCATTGGCCAGGCCCCGCCCTCCTCACCGCCCACCGCCACCGCCCATTGGGCGGTTTGAACACAAAGGCCCCCGGCTCGCCCCGCCCGCCGCGTGTGCCCCGAGGGCCGGGCGTGCCCAGTTGGGAATCCGCGCGTGGGTGGCGCGGGCGTGGGGGCGACACCTCGGTGCTGGAGAACTCACAGGGATCGGGGAGGCTGGGGCTCTGACGGGACTCACCGCGCACTTGACACTCGGCCCAGTGCTTCAAAACATCTTAGGGCTCCCTCATGCGCCCCATCCCACACAGATTTTGGGATTCTAGACATGGCCGCGGCGTCCCAGCGCCCCTCAGGCTGACTCCAGAAGACCCAGGTGCTAGCACCTTATAGATATTGGGTGGCTGGGGGCTACAGGCTCCCTAAGGATGGCCCGAGGAGCTGGGGAGCTGGGGTGCTGGGGTGGTAGAAGACACGCTGGCCTAGGGCCCACCTGGCGGGAGTAGGTCGTAGTTAGCCCTCCACGGACTCTGAAACGATTGTCAAAAGCACATGCGTAATTGTCCTCTTAGCCAGGCTTTTCTATATTCATTTTACAGATTAGGAAACAGACTCAGAGATTTTAAGTGATTTTGCTTAAAGTCACACAGCTAGAAAGAGGCAAGATTGAGATTAGAAGATTCCACATCCAAGCCCGTGTTTTCCATTTCAGGGTTGATTTTGGGATTCTAGATATGGCAGGAGGGTCTGCCACTTTTCAATCTGCCACCAGAAGTCCCAAGTTTCAGGACAGAAGCTTTTCTCAGTTTTAAGGAGGGAGCCAGCCACAACTGGTGCTGGAAAGGCAGGCTGACTCCCTGTCTCTCTGCCTTACTCAGATGTGCGGTGTGGAATGAGCATGGGCTGATACTGAATGAGTAAAATGTAGCCTGAATTCAGGGGTCCTGCGCCCTGGCTCCCCATAGGCACAGCTTGAGAGGAGTCACTTCCTGTGATTCTAAAAGAAGCTCCTCTAAGGGAAGATGAAACAGGTTGTTGTTATTTCACTTTTAAAATGCCAAGAGGAAGAAAGAAAAAATGACGAAATCATTGAGACAGGACCGGGAAGGCACTGGGGGTAGGGGATTGAGGAAATGCGCAGCCCTTGTGCTAAGTTGACTTAAGAGGAAAATGACCCTCCTTCTCCCTCCCTCCTGGGGCCTCTGCTGCCCTACGTGGAAAAGAGGGGCCTCACCTGCACTTACAGCATCTTGAAGAGAATGGTGCTGGTCAGTGTCGCTTCTGGTGTTACATGAAAAGCTCTCTGAGGTCAAGGGCTGGCTCTGCAGGGCAGGGCACAGGGCCTGGGTCACGTCTGAGTATCTGCGGAACGTGGAACTGGTGAAATGAGAATTCGAATCAGATTAAGGGTCAGCATCTAGGTAAGGGAGGGGCCCTCTCGACGCCTTCTCCTCACCAGGGTGCTTAAATCTCCCATTCTGTCCTAGCCAGTTCCGGGGGTGGGGGCGGGGGGAAGTCTCCAGATCCCACCACCGCCATTGCAGAACCTGATGCCTCCCTCTCTGGCAGAAGGACTTGCCTCCCAGGATGTGCTGGTTTGTGAAGCAGGAGGCGGCGTGCCTTCTACACTGGTCTCAGACAAGGGTCATGCCCACAGGCATGTAACCTGCAGCCTTGGTTCCAGGCCAGGTGAGCCATCTGCTCTGTGACCCTGGGCCAGCCACCTCTCTGAGCCATTTTCCTCATTTGTACAATGTGAATAATAACAACCATCTCGTCTGTCACATGACTGACTGGCCATGTGACCTCGGACCGGTCGACAAGGCTCTCTGGCCTCTGTTTCCTCGTTTGTGAGGGTAAGTGAGAGAGGAACTGCTGAAACACGAAGGGCTTTGCCACCAGTGGTCTTTGGGAGGAGAAGCAGGGAGGTTGGGCCCCTGGTCTGTCCTGGACTCATAGTCAAGTCAGGTGTCTCCTCTGTGCTTCCAGAGACCAAGGCTTCCCCATCACCCCCGCCACACACACACACACACACACACACACACACACACACACACACACACACACACACGGGGGTGGAATGAGCTGTGTACCTGTCTGCCTCCCCCATGCATCCAGAACGTGTGCCAGGGACGGGTCAGTAGGAGACAGTGTGCTTGTGTCAGATGACCACAAGAGGGAGGGTACTAGCCAGCGGCTCCCTGCAGCCAAGGCCACTTCCACTTCTTTCTGTCCACTGTCGGCCTCGGTCAGCAGCCAGGGTGTTGGCGTTTGTCATTAAACCATCACAGGCAGCGTATCCTTGGTGGCGGGGCAGGGAGGGGCACACTTTAATGTCAGGCTTGCTGGCTGCAGGAACACGTTTGGCAGCTCTCAGGAGGCGGTTACTTCAGAGGATCTTGGGGCCAGCCCCCCATTCCTCCAGCGTCTGAGGCGGGCTCCTTACCCTACCCCGCCCAGTCTGCTGATGCTCCTTCATCAGAGAGCTCGAGCCCGTTTTATGGAAGAAGTCCAGTCCCATGAGGGAAAGGCGCTGGATCCAGGTTACTAAGTGGACACGCCTGGCGCCAGGGACAGAGCACGGTTCCCTGGCCTAGGTGGACACTCCTGGCTATGCTCTTATGGGCGACACTGCCTCAGTCATTTCTATCCCCCCCTCCCCATCACACACCTATTACAGTGCCAGCTCCTAATAAACATGCATCAACAAATTTCCTGACTGCTGCTTCCCAATCTTCAAATGCTCCACTCCCGAGCATGGCTGCCACAGAGCCCCTGTGGGCCTCACGTGTGCTCCCCGGAGCAGAGCCCTGTTCCTCGGCCTTGCCCCGGGCCCGCCTACTCCCACATCTCTCCTCAGGCTGTGCCCTGGCCTGGAATGCCCTTTCCTCATTTCTCGCCCAGATGAAATTCTACTAATCTTTTAAGGATGGGCTCAAATGTCTCTTCTGCCACGAAGGCCTGCTTCCCTGTCTCCCAGTATCCGAGGCAGAAGGACTGGCTCCCACACGGTACCGCCATGTTCTGCGTGTCCCTTTATCCCCACGTCTCACGCTGTGTTCTGGAATGGCAGTACTGGTCCCCTACAGCCCCAGGAATCGTGAGGGTTAGATGGGCTAATGCCTGGCACTCAGTGTAACTGCGATTATCACTTGTCGTCCCCCAGCATAGCACCTGGCTGCATGGCCTGTGTGGGCTGTGCGGTTAGAAGAAACGACAGAGTGGTGCGGGGGCCTCCAAGGACACTGGGCCACAGGTCAGGACTCGTGCACTGACATCAAGGGACTTGCCTGACAACTGTGAGCTCGTCCCTCCTGGAAACCGACCCTCGGCCTCTCGACACACCCACCAGCTACTCCATCTCCCGTGGGGCCATTGCTGGGCCAGTGGTCCAAGTGCAGACTCTTCTGGTGAACCACTTGGGCCGTTCATTTATCCTTTCTCAGCCTCGATGTCCTCATCTGTAAGATGGGGATGACGTTGATGTGTCCCCTTCACAGGAGCTTGGCGCGGTGCTGGTACGGGGTAGGTACTTCGTCAGCATGAACTACTTTGAACTTACAAGCCCTTATTTATTCCTACCACATGCCTGCTCTGCCGTGAGGAAGACATGGCGCTGCTGGAGGAGGCAGCTGAGTGAGCAGGTTACCACACAGGCCCCAGGAGGGACATGGGACTCTAACGGTCCCCCATGACCGGGGCCTCAGTGTGACTTTTGTGGGCCACTTCCTCCATAAAAATATTTAAAAAGTTTTTGCATCCGTGTTGGTATAAAAACAAACACATTCCAAGCTGCACTGAAATGTTCCCTTCCGACTGAAAAAAAATTAAAACATGTTCATGGGATCTAAAAGTGTCGTGGGCCCTGGCACTGCCAGCGGCGTGTGAGGGCCTGGCCGTGACGCCCCTCACCCAGAGCTGGGGCATCGGGGAAGCCACTGGAGACAGTGACATGAAGGAAGTAGTTGGGGGACAGAGGGGTCAAGAGGGTGCTGGGCAGAGGAGCCCTCGGGTGCTCAGCTTATGGGGACAGGGCCGGGTCTGCCAGGTCCGCCGCACGGGCACAGCTTCTGCCCCATCCCCGTCCTGTCGCTGGATCCTTCCCCTGGATCCCCTGGGCGAGTCTGGGGTACCCCAGGCTGTCCCCCAGCCACCCAGACGCTCCACACTCGTCCAGGGCAGCAGCCCCCTCCGTCCCGGCTCCAGTCTCAGCTTCCCCACTTGCCCAGTGGAGAAAGTGACTGCCACCTTCCCTGCCCACCAGGTGGCTGTGGGGACAGATGAGTCGGGGAGCAGAAGCCGTCCCAGGCCTGGGGAGGAGCTGCACGAGGACCCACAGAGGCGGCCAGGCCCGGCGGTGGCATTGTTGCTGTGGCCAGCATGCCTTTCCCATGCGGGGACTAACCTCGGAGGGGCCCTCCTCGCTCGGCACCCCGCTGCCAGCACTGTGGGGAGGAGTGTTCCCTCAGGGTCACTCAGCATGATCCCCAGAGAGGGTGTAAGACTGGTGGGCTCTTGGTCATGGCTGAGGGCATCTCAGTCTGGGGACCCCCAGTCCATTCAGTTATCCTCCTGTGCCCCCACACCACTGGCCCTGTTTCCTGGGGGTCTGTTCTTCCTGCCAGGCAAAGCCCTCCGGGGTGGAGGAATCTGGGGGGCCGGCTTTGGTGGCACACGCATGGGGCAGGGCAGGGCTGCAGAGGTTAATGTGGTCGTCTGCTTGGCTCAGTCCTACAGGCCGTGAGCTTCTCCACCAGCACCTCTGATGGTCCTCGGTCTACTCACCTGGACGTCGTATCCAGCATGGCCTGCAGCCGCTGGCCCAGGGCCTCCCAGAGCTCAGAGGCTCCTATATGCCATGGCTCAGGCCATACGGCCTTGTGGTCAGGAGCCGTGGGCTTGGGAAAGTTGACATTTTTAAAAAAATTTTTTTAATTAGTTTCAAGTATACAGTACATTGGTTAGACATCTATATAGTTCGTAAAACAATCCCCCCAATTGCTCCCTCCTTCCCCTGACCCTCCCCACCTAGCCAACGTATTCACTCTAATTGCATTCCCTATGCCATGCTCCCCATCCCTGTGACCATCCATCAGCTACCATTTGTACTTCTTTAACCCTTCACCCCATTTTCCCAGCCCCCCAAACCCTCCTCCCCTCTGTCCATCACCAAATTGTCCACTATATTTATGAGTCTGTTTTTGATTAGTTTGTTCTTTTTATTCCTTAGGTTCCGAATATAAGTGAAATCATATAGTGTTTATCTTTGTCTGACTTAATTACCTTCTAGGTCCGTCAAAGCAATATCTTTTTCCATCCCCTTCCTTTCAGTCTGTGTGTGTCTTTTAATCTGAAGTGAGTCTTTTATAGGCAGCATAAGTCGGGGTCTTGTTTTCATACGAGAAAGGTTGACTTCTTGATGCTGAAGAGTGGGAGGGTGGGTTGGGATCAGTGACAGATGGCCTAGGGCTGCCCCCTTAACCCTGCTGGTCCAAGAGAGAACCCCTCTCCAGCAGCTGGGCCTGTGCCCGCGTGTACACGTGTGTGTGCAGGCCTGTGTGTTTACAACACAGACCGTAGACTGGGCCGCCACCGGGCGTGATGCGACCTTGGGCAAGCCTCAGCACGCTCATCCTCCCATAGCAGGGGGTGAAGAAACTGCCTTTCGGGTCCCCTCCAAAGCCTGTCCCAGGCTAAGCCCTCACCACTTGGCAGTGGCTGTCCCTGACTGCTCTGGCTGCCCTCCTGGAACCTGTCCAGCCCCCAGGACACGCCCTGACTCCACACCCAGCCCAGTGCCTGCTCACAGGGACAGCTCAGTCGAGGGTGTGTGTGCGTGTGGGCGTATCTGATGCCTGCTCTGTCCGTGTGTGTGTGTGTGTGTGTGTGTGTGTTCTGATGCCTGCTCTGTCTGTGTGTGTGTGTCTGATGCCTGCTCTGTCCGTGTGTGTGTGTGTGTGTGTGTGTGTGTGTGTGTGTGTCCGATGCCTGCTCTAACTGTCCCTCTTCTCTCTTCCGCTGGCTGCCAGGCTCTTGCCACACAGGCTCCGAGGGTCCTACAGGTCACCTTCTCTTTTTCCTGTCTGGAGTGCTCCAAACTCTCCTGTTTTCTCCCCACCTCCCTCTCCTGTGCCCCACTTTTCTTCTCTGTTACCCCATTCTCTTCCTATGTTTGGTCCTCAGCAGCTTTGCTCTTGGGGCGAAGGTGGCTGTGGTTATTCGTAATCCGGGCAATTTCTCAGTCTTCCTCTTCTAGCCTCTCCCCTGCCCACACCTCCCACCCCAGACCCTTCGGAGCCAGGTCCCTGCCTCCACCCCACACCCCACCCCTAAACACCAGCCTCCCTCCCAGCATTGGCTCCTTGGATCCTGCACCCCTTCTGCCTCCCTTTCTAGGATCAGACAATTTCCCTTGGGACTCCTCAGCATGGTACCACCTCCTCCTTCCCACCAGACGGTCCCTCTGTCCCTTGGAGGCTCTCATGCTGCTGTCCTCCCTGTGGGCCCTAGTACCAGAACTGGACTCAGGATGATTTCTGCAGCTTTCTAGCTGCCCCTTTTCCTCCCCTCCACTCCGGCCTCCACAAAGCTTCCAGAAGGATCTTCCTTAAGCACGAGTTGGACCCTTTCACCTGTTTCCAGAGCATCATCTATCCATAGCTCCATCACCCCCATGATCAAGTCCAGCCTGGAAGCCCCCTGCCCCCATGGCATGATCGCTAACTGCCCCTCTGGCCTCATGGCCTCCTCTGCCCACCTGATACTCTAATGGTGCAGAATTAACGTAGCAGCCCCGAGACAAAGGGCTGCTTGCAACTGGCCCTTGACTGGCATCTGGAAGCTTGGATTCCAGAAGCGTCCCTCCATTCCCTAAAAAGAGTAGCTTGCTGTGCCTAAACCGTTTGTACACACCATGTGGTTTATGCTGAATACCTGCCTTCCTTCTGGGGGTCTGGAGTTTGGTACACGCCCAGGCGGAGGGTGTCTACGTGACCAGACCCCCCATGAAACCCTGGGCACTGTCTCTAGTGAGCTTCCCTGACAGGTAACAGCTCATATGTGTTTTCACAACTTGTTGCTGAAGATTTTAAGTGCGTCCCATGTGACTCCCTCGGAGGGGACTCTGGGAGGCCCGTGCCTGGTTTTTCTCGGGCCTGGCCGGGACAGGCTCACCTAGCCAGGAGAAAAGCAGCCCCTTCTGAACTCTGTTGTTCAGTCAGAGACGTAGAAGTTGGCAGGGGTCTCCTGGTCCCGGGTCAGACAGATATTGATGGGAAGGACCCCTGCCCACTCCCTGCCTGACCCTCTGTCCCAGAGCCCAGGGGCCAGAAGCCTCCCACTAAGCAGAGCTGAGTGCTGGGTAGAGGGGCATCTCAGCCTCTTGCCCACTGAACCAGGGACAGAATCCTGCACCTGTGAGAGAGCTCTGTGACTGTGGCTGTGGCTTCACCGTCCTAGGCCTTGTTTTCCTCATCTGTCACAAATGGAGTGACGACATCTACCCCGAGGGACTGCGGTGAGGTTGAAATGAGAACATGGCACAGAGCCCTGCAGTTACGTGCTAGCTCCCATCCCTCCAAGCTAGCCTCCTTCCAAAAATGATCCACAGGCAGGCCTTTCTAAAGGCGAAAGAGATGCTCCAAGCAAACGGGCCTGTGGTCTCTAAAGAACACTGCATCTCCAGCGTGCTTTGCATTCTCCTCTCTGCTCAGTTCCCAGTGGCTGTGTGACCCTGGGCAGGGTACTTAACCTCTCTGTGCTCCAGTAGCCTCACCTGGCCTCAGCAGGTGCAATCACAGCTATGTGAGTGGCTATGGAGGAACATCTTTTTATCTTTTTTTTTTTTTCTTTTTTTTCTTTTTCTCTTTTTCTTTTTGAGGGTAAACTGTAGAGCTTGGCAAGTGCCTCTTCCCAGGGTGACTCTAGGCCGTGGCTGGGAGCTCTGCTCTGGAGGCGATCCTCCCAGCCACGGAGTGGAGGAGAAGTGTCCAGGGCCTCGCTTCTTGCTTTCTCAGAGGGCTCCCTGTCTGCAGACGGACTGATCTCGCCTGCAATTTCCTTTGGAGCCTGGGGTGGCAGCACCTAAGCCCAGATCCTCTGGCCCGAGTTGGCTGTGGGGGTGGGGCTGGGCTCAGAACCAGCCTGCTTCAAGCAAACCCTCTGAGAGCGCCAAACAATCCGAAGGGCCCTAAAAGTCTATCATTAGAGTGCCGCCGTGCTCGAGGGGAGGATCTTTATTTTAGAAAAAGCTTCCCAAATTCCATTCATCTGACCCCTTCACTGGGGGTAAAGCGAGAGTCAGTGCTGAAATGACCTCCCAGAGGAGGCGCCCCAAGCATGGATGGGGCAGCCAAGACATGGGGATTTGGGGTCCAGCTGGAAGCCCTTGAAATAACCCTCCGGGAAAAGGGGCGACAGTGCGAAGGCGGGAACGGGTGGAGGAGGTGGGCAGTGATCTGTCCAGGGGGTTGCCAGGTCCTGAGGACCTGTGCCTTTGTCTTCATGGCAGCCCTGCAAGGTGGGTGGTGACTGCTGAGCAGGCAAAGTTATAGGAGGGGACATGGGGCTCAGGGTGCAAAGTGGAGACGCTGGGGCCTGGCTGGACCATTACGTCAGTGAGGGTGGGGACCTGCCTGCTCTATCAGTTTGCTGCCCCAATATCCACACAGGCAGAGCACATAGTAGGTGTTCAATAAATGTTTGCTAATGAAGACCTTTTCCTGCTTGGGCTCAATGAAAATGAAGAGGTGGCCTGTGGCCTGCTGGGCCTGGGAGAAGGGCAGGGTGTAGGCAGAGCCCACACAGCCCTCCCAGCGCCCTCCCAATGTTCTTTCCAGTGCTGGTCCAGCACCCTTAGCGCCCTCCCGCAGGCCCTTGCTGAAACAGTGCTGGTGAGCCATGTTATACCCACATGCGGCCACAAGAGGTCGCCCGATACCGCCAGCCACAATGAGACCCGCCTCTCAGAGGATCCCTAGCGGCAGAAGAAGGAGCTTATCTTGCAGAAATTCGATTGATCCTCTGCGCGATTGGAGGATAGTACCATCCAGAGCGCACCACATAAAGAGCCCTTGGGGCACAGAGGAGGAGATGGGCCAGAGAGGGGGTGGCTGGTCCCGGGACACACAGCCAGTCCGTGGCTGAGCCGAGAGGTCCCCTCCCAGGTCCTCTCCTCATGGGTTTAAAGAGGTCTTGTCATTGCTGGAGCACGTTATGGTTAGCTTTGGCTGGGTTCCCCCAGACTTCTGGACTGCAAGGCAGACATGGGGTCGGGGAGGGCAGGGCTGGGGGATTGGGATCGTGGGTGGGATCACAGTGGTGGACTCGGCCGTACCTAAGGCCATGATCCTCCTCCCCTCAGCCCTGGCCTGAGCACCCACAGCTCTTTTGGCTGCTGTGCCCTGGCCCCTCTTCACCTCTCTGGGGCCTATAGAAAGCCCTTTCAAGCCCAGCTCAAACGTCACTTCCTCTGAGATACCCTGCAAGCCAGTCTGGGCATCGAGGCCTCTCCCTGGCATCCCCGGCCTGTGGGAGCTCAGCACTCCCCTCAGTAGCAGCCAAGGCCCCACTGGACAGAAGACGTTGCTGAATGGCAGGGACGGTCATCTCCAGCTGTCCCAGGGCCCGCACCATGTGCAGCACTCAGTGAGCGACGGAGGAAGAGAGGAAAGAGGGGGTTTGGGACAGACGGGCCCCGAGGGGACGAAGAAAGGAGCCGCCATGGTGGAGTCTCCGAATGGCTCGGCTCTGCAGGCCTCGGAGAGTCTCCCTTACCTCTCGCCCAGCGGGGGAGGTGGGAGAGGCTTGGTCTCCAGCCGGGCCCACACGGACCTTTACCATTTGACACTCTCGCTGTTGGTCTGTGAACCTCTCTTTGGGGTGGCGTGGAAGAGCTTGTCCTTTTCCCCCAGCGTGGGCACACAAGTTCCATGGTGGGCACAGAGCTGGCCAGTCTGCCCCGCCCCCCTGGAGGGCTGCGGCCCGGGCTCTGTTGGGCAGCCTCCCTCCACTCCTTGCTACTGCTGAAGTCCCTCAGCCCCTGGAGCCTCCATGGCTTCTGGCGAAAGCGCCTCCGAGGGCTGCCCTGGCTGTGACAAAGCCATGTAAGGAGGCCCAGGGGGAGGAAGCAGCCAAGCACAGCAGCAGGGCTGCTGAGAAGACTCCCAAGAGCTAGAGGTGGCATCACGGTGGCTATGGCAATAGCTAGAGGGCCTGGAGCTTGGGTCAGGCCGGAAGTCTCAAGGGAGGGCTGATGGCCGTGAGGACAGTCAGGAAGAGGTGGCATCTGCGGCAGCCAGCCAGCTGGGGGGCGTCTTCCAGATGAGCCTCCAGAGATGGAGTCCAGGGAGTGCCCAAAGCCCTGGGGGTGCAGCGGAGGCCTGGGCCGGGGAGGGAGCCCTGGCCAGGTGGGTGGGGTTATCAGTGCTAACCAGGGAGGAGGGGTCGCAGGTCAGGGGCTGGAGAGCAGAGACCACCCAGCCCGAGGACAGCCTCGAGGCTTTCTTTCCACACTGGCATTCCCAGCGATGGACGGGTCACCGCCCGCTGCCTGGCGCCTCCTGCAATTCAGCGCCCTCCCTCCTCCCAGTGCAGGCCTCCCTGCCCCTCACTTCCCCCTCCCCCTCCCCCAGCCTGCCCTCTACGTGGCCGCTGGGTCCAGCTGCCACGTGGATGCTGACGCCGCCTTCATCCCACTCTACTCCTTGCTGCCGGGCATGAGGCCCACAAAGGTCCGGCCCCTGCCCACCTCCCCAGAGCCACCTCTCGCCCCCACACCCCCCACCAAACCAAGGCCCTTGTTTCCTGAAAACTTCATGCCCTTCGTCTTCAGGGCTTGTGCGCACTCTCGAGGCTCTGCCTCCATGCCTTCCTCTTCTGAACCCCAAGCCCAGTTCAGTTCCAATGCCCCCGCTCTGGTCTCCGAGCCCCTCCCGCGCAGTTCCCACGCCCACATGACACACTTTGCACTTGGAGCTGTCCCCGTTGGCTCCCACGTCTGCCTAACTGCAAGCTCCTCAAGGGAGGGAAATGTCACACTGTCCTGTGTCCCCCGGCCCCAGCAGGATCTGGGACAAAGTATGTGCTGAAAGGTTTGGCAAATGAAGAAATGGGCGACGAGGGCGTCCACTTAATAAACATCTAAGGCCGTGGCTGTGCGCATTCGCTGCTGTGCTAAGCCCAGCAGGGGGGCACCTCCGGCAAGGCCCCTGGGCTCCCCTTAAGTGCCCCAGGCTACGGAGTGGTGAGGGGGTCGGTTCTGGCCTCCTCCCCAGGGCGACTGATCGGAGGCTTCGGAGGCGGCTTTGCAGGGGCTCCAGCTTGGACGCACGGTTCCGGAATGTTCGCTGGCTCCCGGCTCTGCCTGCACAGTGTTCCCCTGGAAGCCCCCCTAGACTGCGTGCCCCCGAAGGCAGGAGCCACGCTGGGGGCCTATCGTCCCCGCACAGGGCCTGGCGCCTTGCCAGAACTCATCAGGTATCTGCTGAGTGAGGGCTGGACAGACCACAAGGACAGCGGGACAGGCTGACAGCGGTCGTCACGGGCCGACTCGGGGCACCAGGGCGGAGGTGACATCTCGCTTGCCGATGACACACTCTGGAAGAAGCTTCAACGGCAGTGGCTAACCTGTGACCCGCTTTCCTGCCGCACACCCTGATCCCCCCAACAGCTTCTGGGGTAGGAGGGCGAGGACGTCTCCCCGTTTTACACACGAGGAGGATGGGGCTCGGGGGTTGAGGGGACCCGCTCGAGGCCACTCCGCCGGCGAGCGGCAGAGCTCGTCGGGATTCGCGTCTCACCGTGGAGCCACGCTCGTCCTGCCCTTGCCCGTCGGCTCTCCCACCCTCGCTGCCCCCCGTGTCGGGGATTCCCTCGTTTGTTTAGGAACCAGGTCAAAAGGGAGCGACTTTCGAGTCCCAAACCCACCTGAGGTCTTCTGTGAGGGGCCTGGAAATTTGGCGGAGGGCACTGGACATCAAGGGAACAGGTTCGGCCCTCAGCCGGTTGTCACTGATGCTCCCGCCTTGTGTGTCCTGTTGCTCAAAGCTTCCTGGAGAGTTTTTCCATCATCCGTCATCAATCCATCGATCCATCGATCCATCCATCCATCCATCCATCCATCCATCCATCCATCCATCCATCCATCCATGCCCAAGGCTGGGGGATGGCTTCCTAGATGGGCCCTGACCCAAATCCTCCCAACTTTAAAGCATTTCCACATCCCCCAGTGTCCTGCAGGAACCCGGGAAGGAGGCGGGGCAGCAGCCGCGAACACTGTTTTGCAGGGGAGGGAAGTGAGAAGCGAAGTGGCCCGTCTCAGCTGACAGACCGACCCCCGGACAGGTTTCAGAGCTGGGGCCCTGGCGCCGCTGGCCTGACCTATGGTGAATCCTGGCTCTGCCACTTAATCGCTGTGCAGGCTTCATCTCTCTGGCCCTCAGAGCCTCATTTCGGAACAGGGGGACCCTGAGAGCACCCCCTCACAGAGGGGGTGTCAGACAGTTTGGCACACTCGGGGGCACCTGATGGCCTGGGCGTGTCACCAACACTAAGTCAGATCCTCTGCCCCCGGGAATGTGCTCTCTTTCTGCCCCACCCCCACCTTCC
>CM053503.1:4649762-4672347 GCA_028627145.1 Eidolon dupreanum | reverse complement strand
AAAAAGATTTACAGATGCAAGCAGCTTGGGCCCTGGATTCTAATTTAGGAAAAACCGGCTATAAAGAATATTTTGGGGACAATTGATTTGGGACTCTCTAAAGCCTGGGGCCCTTCTAGTCCAGGTCCCAGGGCATCCTAGTGTCCTGCCTTTCCAGATGGCCAGTGCTTGGCTCATGCCAGAGAAAGACTGACATCATCATCAACCTATTCCAATGATAATAAAAGCTTCAGTTACTATATTAACAAATGTTGGACTCAAGCTCCCAGAAGAGTATCTGAAAAATGGCAGGCACTTGAAAATACTGCTTTGAATGTTTTAGAAACAGACCGTGTGGCTGGTCTTGCTGGAAAGGCTCTCCAAAGTCTCCCATGATGGAGGAGCATTTCCCCCAACCCTGTTCCATGTTCCCACAAAACCCTGAGTGGGCTTATCATCACCCTTACAGCTTTCTCAGCGATCTGATGCGACTCTGCCTCCTCTACTGCACAGCTAGCTCCTCATGACGGGGACTGTGTCTAATTTCTCCAGGTCTCCCCAGAATCTAGCCTGGCTGGGGCTAGATGACATAAGAACCAGTGGACCATGGAATCTGGGCCTCCATCTTGGCACAGCCTCCATGGGCTCTATTTGCAAAATTCTCAATCCAACTCCCTTTACCTCCATCATCTTCCTTCAGAAATGGATACTCTAGTCTGTCACAGAGTAAAAAACACATTATGTGCGACTGTGGCCCCGATAGACGAGAAAGAGGGCAGAAGTGGAGGATTCCTGTGGCCAAACCATGACGTTGTCTGCCCTAACAGGTCAGTTATGGGTCTGGGAATTCACCAGCTGAGGACAGGTAAAGGCTCCACCCTGGCCACTTATTCGAGCCAGTGACCATAGGGACAGCTTCATCTGGGCTATAAGACTATGCCAGACTCTCAGAGGACCCGGCAGAAGGGAACCACTGTTCAGAGAAGTTGGGGAGCCCCTGGGTTTGCAAAGAAAAGAGATTTGATGGGAAAAAAGCAGCAGTAAACCCTCTGCTAACATTTATGATTTTTCGCTGAACTCTGCCACTAGATGTATTCTAGGAAAATGACTGGGCAAGTGCAAGAAAATGTTGCTTAATGATCTCTATCAAATAGCTTGTTTGTAATTTCAAAAAAAATTCTAGAAACAACATATAGATCTATCAATTTAGGATTGTGTAAATGAATAATTGCATACCCATACATTGGGTTACTGTGCAGCTGGTAAAGGGAGAATGGAAAGAGATAGAAAGATGATAGATAGATAGATAGATAGATAGATAGATAGATAGATAGATAGATAGATAGATGATAGATAATAGATGATACATACATACATACATACATACATAGAGACATAGACATATATGTATATATACAGCACATGTGATACATATGCTTAACTTCCTAAGTATAATTGGCCGACAAACGTTCTCAAGTACTTAAGCAATTCTTATAAACCTAACACATTTAGCTTTGAAATATGATAACTTTGAAGTTCAATGATCTGTCTCAGTACTGCATTTACAAGAGTAAACTCATTTAATCCTCCCAATAGCCCTATGAGGTATGTGCTATTATCGTCCCAAATTTAAATATGAGTCAAAATGACCTACCCAGGATCACAGAGCTAGTGAATGACATGACCCAGATCAAACCCAGGCAGTCTGTCCAACTCCAGCACCTGGCTCTTAATTACTGCAGTGTAATGCAATTGTTGAGAAAGAATTTCCAAAATGGAAGCAACATGCTTAAAAATAATAATAATAATCCAGACTTAAATTCCAACTGATTTTAGTGAAAACTTTGTGGTGAATTAGGAGAAAAGGGCAAAAGGTGTACTAAAGTCTTATCATTTTTAGAAAATCATTAATTATATACAGTTGATATCTTAACAAAGCTGTTTTTTAAAAAATATTGAGTGTTGTTTTAAATCACTGAGTTTTGGGGTGTTTTGTTCCATTGCAAAAGCTTACTGAGATGTGCCCATTGTTCATGCTTTGCTAAAATGTTTCTTTGATATGTCTTCAGACTGAGATGCAGGGGCTACTTCCCAAAATGTACAGATCAACTTGTCAGAGCTGACCCAGAATGGACATGCCCCCCAGGCACATGTCTGAATGGCAGATATCAAACCCACGTGAAGGTGGCTGTCTGTGTGTGGCAACTGGGTATCTTAGTCCTGAGAGGGAGCCAGAATTATCTGAACAGTTATGAGTTAAATGGCTCTACCAAGGTTTTTTAAAAAACCAAGTTTCCAGGTAAGGGCATGGTCCTGGGTCATACTTCAACTGCCCATGTAACCTCGACAAATTACTTAATCTCACTGTGCTTCAGTTCCTTAATCTGTAATATGCGGGAAAAAAACAACAGTATCTCCCTCAAGAGTGGTTAGAATTGAATAATAAATGAAAAGCACATAGACCTATTCCTGCTGTATAGTAGGATTTCAATAAATATTACCTATTAATAGCATGAAGTTCAAAGATCTTTAGACCTTTTTATTTTTTAAGAGGTAAAGAAATACAAAATTCAATCAATGATACAGAAACTAAGGTGGGAGTTACAGATTTCCACGAACAGAGGGAAGAACTAGGTTATGATTTGACTTGACCTCCAGGATGTGGACCAAGGCAGTCTAAAGCACTCTAAGATGGCCCCACGTTGAAGGTCTTGAGATGAGCATTTATAAATAGGCTTCTGAATGGCCTTTCAAGGTCACGGACAGGCTTTCCAGGCTGTAGCTCTTGGATCATCATGTGACATCAAACAGCTGAATAGGTATTCTCATAAATGGGTTCAAAGGACCAAATGGTTTTCCTAGTGAGTTAATACCTTTTATCCTCAGGAAGATTTTAATTAAGTACAGAATTTTAAGGTAAAAATTGAAGTATTAGTGTTTTTATGTTAAGGAGCTTTTGCTATTTTATACCCTTATAATGTTTGAGAGAATTTGGATTATTAAAATGATAGATGGCCTTGTGGTTCCAATTTAAAATATGTAATTGAGTAATTGATCTAAACTTAAGATTTTACTCTTTTATACATAATACTGGGATAGTATATTGAACTGCCAGGTTACCATATTTATAAGCTAGATGTGTTAGGTTTATAAGAATTGCTTAAGAATCTGAGAAAGTTTGTCAGCCAATTACACTTAGGAAATTAAGCAAATCTATTACAAGTGATGGATAGTGCAATATGAAATGTTTAAAGGAGTTTAAGTTGGTAAATGAGACCAAAATTAATCAAAACCTCCTTAAAAGTGGTTGCTAAGATCAGTTAAGTATAGAATTAAATCAAGTTATTTAGGCTGAAATTAAGAGCTTTAGAAAAAACTAGGCTTTTTCCTTTTATGTAGAACTTTAATAAATCAAATATTAATTATTAAAACCTAAGCTAACTCCTGAATAATTGTCTCTGCACATAAAAATGACTTTTAATGACATTAGAAAATATTCACTTTAATGTGTATGTGTGTACGGGTTTGAGGTTATTTGAGACAGTCTTGTCGCCTCTTGTTTCTGTTTGTGTGGGCCAAGAACAGGACAAATCGCCAGCAGGGTTCCAGGCTGATCGCCTGGCCCCCCTTAAATTCACGCAGGAACTAGGCCTGGGTTATGACTCTCCTGCTCTGCATACCCATCACTGGCTACAGATCACACAGGATCTGACAGAGTGTTCCCCTGCCCATGTGAGACTAAGGTCGTGGCTCCCAGTGTCCCCCAGAGGGATGTCCCATCTCTGTGTGACAGAGGGTGGCATGCAGAGTCTGAGGCTGGGGTGCACCAGGACTTCTGCTTCCTCCATCACTCAGATATAAAGATTAGGGTGCGATTCTCTCCAGTGAAGCCCTTATGGGCACCTCCTCCGAGTGGAGACAGCAGGCCAGCCTGGTGAAGGAGAGTCCGCCTCAGGGAGGGCCCAGTTGGCTGGAGCGGTGTGGGGTGGGGATACATGGGGATCGCATACAATACTCGAAACACTCTCTGACAGCCCTAGAGGACCCCTGATGAACTTTGCTGGTGACAAAGGTCAGGGGCAGCCTTCTCATCAGGGTGGTTGCTTCCAGATTAACTACATAATCAGGCCGACCATTCTTGTGACCTCTTATTGTGGCCTACCTGCTCATCTGAGAATGCCACGCCTCTGGGAAATTCCCCCCCACACACACACTGCAGTAATGTCTGGGAGGCCTAGGTGTGTCCCCAGCCCTGGCGCCCACTCTGGTCCCTGGGTATCTGGGCTGCTTAGCTGGGCACGGCACTTTCTCTGCCCGGCCTGGCATTTTTGAGGACAGAGCTCCATGGATTCATTAGAAGGACTCTTTCTGATTTAACCCCTAGGAGTTTATCTTTTAAAACAGCCCCAGTAAGATTCTGATCTTCGTTACCACTCACCCTAAGGGGCTCCCTCGAGACCCCAGGGAAGGCAATAAGGAGGAAAAAGCAAAGGTAATAGGACACAGTGAGAGGTTCTCCTTCTCCAGCCAGGAAAGCTGGCCTCGGGTGACACTGGTCCCTACTGTCAGCAGAAGCAGGGGACCAAGCCTGGGATACTGGGGAGAACAAGCCGTCAGCAGCGGCGGCGGCAGCCAGCCTTCTCTGCCCTGCCTGCCGGCCCACTGCTGCACGGCAGGGCCACACTGCTTGACAGGACCAGCATCTAGAACCAAAGGCTCACCAGTCTCCTGCGTCACCCTTTCTCAGATGCAGCCTCCCAGCACCCACCTGTCAGGTTACCCCATCTCTCCTTGCAGTGAAAAAGAATCTGGAGAAATTAACATTCCCCTTCACCACCACCAACACCACCAAACAACTGAAAGTATTTGAAAAAAAAAAGTTTCCCCAGCAAAACAGGAAGAGCAGGAAGAGGACAAGTTTGCACAGAGCTGGCTCCACTCTGCTGGGAGATGAAAGCAAACGGCCTGCAACTTTGCATGTCTTCTCATCTGCTTTACATTCACCAGGGGAGGGAGGGATCATCAGGGCGAGAGGCCCACACGAACCAGAATCATCCCTGGATTTCGTCCGTAATCGCTCGGGAGTCAGTTCTCCTAACCGTGGCCTTGACCACCTGCCGTCAGTCCTGCCGGCCCCACTGGGGGCCACCAGCCTCCACACACCAGACTGTATCGAAGAGCGAGACAAATCATTGTATTTCGGGGTGTCTTTGGACAGAAGTTTAACATTCGCCCAGACTAACTAGCAGACCAGGGGAACGACTTCCTTCCACTTTGTTCATCTCGCTGTTAGAGGTGGCCAGGCTTGGAGGTTCTAGACACAGCCCTTTCCATTTTCATTTGCAGCCTTCTGCTTCTCTGGACATATATCGAGGGGGCTGGGCTGTGGCAGATTTGAGAAGATGCCACCACTCGGCACTCAAGACCTCTCCAACAACCCCAGGCTTTGCCTCTGCGGCACACTCACTGTCCCAAGCCCCTTCTCCTCTTGCGGTGAGTTCTCTCCCGGAGCGTCCTTACTGCACTCAGAACAAAGTCCAAGCTCTCCTTCGTGACCCACGAGGCCTTGCCTGTGGGGCTCCTGCCTTCCTCTCAGACTTCAGTCACCCGACCCCTCCATTCAAGCCATGCTGCTGTCCCTCAGATACAGCGAGCATGTCCCTGCCTCGGGGCCTTTGCACTTGTTGCTGCTTCATGGAAAACTCTTGTCCTAGATCTATGCAGCTGCTTCTTTTTCCTTGTTCAGGTCTCATCTCAGGTGTGGTTCATCGACAGCCTGCCCTGACCCCCCTAGCTGAGCACCCCATCCACGCACCCTGTTCCTCTCTAACACATCACCCTATGTAGTCTTTCATAACGTATATCTGGCGTGAAAATCATCTCAGCTTGTGTGTTCATTGTCTGTCTGCTGCCCTCATAAGAATCTAAGTTTCCTGAGGGCTGGGGTCCGTCTGTCTTTTCTCTGCCATGTCCTCAGTGCCTAGAATCACTCTAGGCACATGGCTGGCTTCCAGTTAATATAAGTTGATTGGCTACCCAGTGTCAGGGAACTGAGGGGGACAGGGGTCCCTACTCTCAAGGAGCTCATGCTACAGGAGGAGAGGACAATGACCAAACAGAACTCTCCTGTCCTCCTGGAACTCTGCAAACATCCAAATGGGGCAAAAGGCTAGCCAGTTCTACCCAGGGGGCCAGGTATGGCTTCATATAGAACACTCTAGTGCTGAGTTTTGAAACACATGTAGATGCTTCCCAGGTGAACCAGGGGTGCAAAGGTTCACCTGGGACCATTCAGGAAACAACAGGTGGTTCGATGAAAGCAAAGGAAGAGGTTGTGCAGGATGAGGGGCAGGGAATGAGACCAGCAGGCAGGCCTCTTTCCAGAAGAAAGAGCTTCAGCTTCCTCCTGGAGGCAGCAATGAGCCCCAAGAAGTATTTTTTTCCCCTGTTGATATTTTGGCTCCTTCCAGTGTTGAAGAGTCTTAAATGGAGGAATGATTTGGTCAGAACTGTGTTTCCAAAAGCTCCCTTGGCCAAAATTGGAGTTCCTTGTGTCCCTTGCCCAATTATGACCATATTCAGGCATATCTCCAAAAGACTCTACTGCCCTCTTTCTAAAAATAGTTAGCCTTTCCTTGGGGGCACATAATTTCACAGCACGATATTTCAGAGGGAACTGTACATGCTTCAATTCTTTGGGACTCATATTGTCACCAAACTACAAGTCTTTGCCTTTTTGTCCATAGTTTCAAAAGTCAACTTACATCACATGGCAGATGTCATCGGGTAACAGGAGGAGATGAAGAGTGTCTAGTGGACATAGAACTGATGTTTTGTTCATCTTGGCATCTTCTATGTTTGGGTAGAAACCCAGTATCTTCAATAGCGAAGTGGAATAATAATAGTAGCCACCTTATAGGATTGTTTTGAGGACTAAGTTAGTTAATGTGGTATGGAAAGCACTTGGAAGGCTCCTTGAAACATGAGTGCTGTATAATGTGTTTGGTGCTATTTTTGGCCAACAAAACTCAGTTTCAATTTCTAGAATTAAAACTGAGTTTTGGTAGAAGAAAAACATGTAAGTATGTACCGTGTGTGTGTGCATGCGTGTGTCTATCTCTTTTTAGCTATGAACCAGGCTGGAGCATATCCACTTCCACTATCGCAGACCTAATATGTACCAAACAGAGCTCCAGATGCCATATATATGTTATCTTGTTATCCTCACAATAAGCCTACAAGATAGAAATGGTTATTCCATTTTACAGATGAAGAAAACTGAGGCTCCAAGAGGTTGACGGCTAAGAGTTGCACAGCTCAAACTGCATCTGTTTGCACCTTCATCTCGCTATGGACCTCATTTCCTGGAAGGCAGAAATCCTATCTTGTCCATCTTTAAATTCCCAGAGCCCAGCTCAGGGAGGGTAGGGGATGGGACCCAGTGAGTATTTGTTGAGTCTGAATCCTGTATATGTTATGTGATCAAAATTACTCTTGAAAATCCCTTCAGTGGCCCACTCATGTAGCCAACAAATATTTATTGAGCACCTACTATGTGCAGGGCCCTAAGCCAGAACTGGAGATAAAGTGTACCAGATAAGCAAACTCCCTGCCCCCATGGAGGGCTACTTTAGGTAAGGAGGTCAGAGCACACCTTTCTAAAGAAGTGACATTTGAGCAGATAAAAGAAGGAAATAAGTCATGTGACCATCAGGAGAGTGTTCCAGGCAGAGGGAACAGCCAGTGCCAAGGGCCTGGGGTAGGAACAATCTTGGAGTTTGCAGAGCATAAAATGCCATATACCTGGTGTTGTGGCTCAACCTTGTAGGGTAATATCTGCTCTCTACCCAGATCCCCTGGGTTCCCTTTGTCATGTCCCCACCCCCACCCCACCATATGCTTTTCTTCCAACAGCCAATATCTGAGGATTGGCTTTCTTAGACCACCCAGGGCAGTAAAGCCACTTTGCACACTGAGATAGGAAGCGGGCAATACCTGAGAATTAACATCTGTGTGCCTAACACCCTCCTCCTGCAGCCTTTAACCAGTGCCTATGGGTGGGGACAAATATGAAGTAATAGACATTCCAGAGCTCCCTGCAGGATCAGGCAGGGCCCCCCACGCAGGACTGCACCTGCCATTCCTGATTACTATGTATGGATGTGGAAGTTGGACAGTGAAGAAAGCTGAGAGGAAAAAAAAAAGATTCATTTGAAATATGTCATTAGAGGAGAGCTCTATGGATACCCTGGTCCATATTCAGAAAGATGAAGAAGTGGATCCTAGAGCAAACAAAGCCTGAAACATCACTGGAGGCAAAAACAACAAAACTGAAGCTATCCTTCTCCGGGCGCATCAAAAGAGGGCAAGGTTCTTTGGAAAAGACAGTAATGCTGGGAAAACAGAAGGTAGCAGGAAAAGAGGAAGACCAAATATGAGACCGACTCCATAAAAAAAGCCACAGGCTTGAGTCCACAGGAGCTCAGAAGGGTTAAGAAGGGCTGCTGAGGATAGGACATCATGGACAGCACTCATTAATAGGGTGGCCAGAGTCAGAGCCAACTTAACAGCACGTAACACACATAATAGGAGGTCAGTCAGGGGAAGGCAAAATTAAATTTGGAGTGATGCAGCCGTGAGCCAAGGAATGCCAGCAGCTTCTAGAAGCTGGATGAGGCAAGGAATTGTTTCTTTTCTAGAACCTCCAAAAAGATCTAGCCCTAAGAATGTCTTGACTTTAGCCTAGTGACACTGATTTGGGACTTCTAATCTCCAGAACTGTAAGATAAGAAATTTGTGGTGTTTTAAGCACGAGTTTGTGGTAATTTGTTACAGCAGTCGTATGAAATTAATACATCTTTATTCTAGCACTAGTCACACTATATGGCAGGTGTCTTTCTCACCTGGCAGAGTTCCTCAAGCCTGGGACACCTTTGTTTCTGATGGTTTAACACAAAGCCTTAAAAAGGGTTGAAGAAGTCCCCTGAATGAACTAACAAATAGATTAATGCTTATCAGCTTCCTCTGACTTCCTTCCTGTCTTCTCCTTCAGCCTGAAAACACGTGCGCGCGCGCACACACACACACACACACACACACACACTCACACACACACACTCATCTCCACACAGCTCATCCCCAGTATCCCCAGGAGGGTAGCTCTGTTCTTACACCCAAGCCCACTTTCAGCTGGCCAGCAAGCAATATTTCTCAAGAGCACGTTGATTTTCAAGGGGGGAGGGGAATTACTCCCAAGGTAATAATTATACAAATATGCCGAGATGCAAGAATGAGAAGTGGAAATTTTGATATGGTTGATTTGAAACCGCAAGAATTGGTGTTGCATCACAGAAATGTAAAATGCATCTTTTCTAATAAACAAGTAATGAGAACGAGAGATAACCCTAATCCTTACCACTTCCCCATTCCTCTCCACCTCCATCTCAGCCCCACCACAGCCACTAAAATGATGATGCAATCTGTATTTGATGACACCAAAAGAGGTCCACTTTACATCATTACAGGAGAAAAGCAGATTCCAGACAGTATGAATCACATGAGTCCATTTTGTTAAAAAGAAAGAAGCTAAATATATATACTATATTTACAATGTATATATATGTATATTTGCACATGTTTATATTGGCACAGAACAGAGACTGGAAGAGGATTCGTGAAGATGTTAACAATGGTTCGATGGAGATTGTGAACAGTTGCTTTTTCCTTACCTTTTTTTTAATTTACAGAGAACAAAACTGTTGTTGTATAAAAATAAAGTTTAAATAATTCAAAATAAAAGAAATAGAGCATTTTGTGTGGCAGGGCTACTTTGCGTCCATTCCGAGACAGCCCAGGTCTCTCAGCCCCTCCCCAGATAGGAAGCCGGGATCCGGTCTCCCCGTGAGCAATGGCGGAACCACTGGAGGAACTGCAGGTGGCAGGAGAGTGACGAGGGGACCTGGAAATCAGAAAACACAGACATGACCCTGCGGGTGGTTTCTGCCTAATGACCCAAGGATGATCCGCTTCCGGCCTAATGTGGAGTTCGGGGAGCCGGTTCTCACCCCTGGCCCTCTCTCCCCTACCCCTGACGCCACATCTCGCTGCGGACTTCACCCCCGCCTCCTGGGTGAAGGCAGGTGCCGTCCAAGACCGGCTGAAGAACAGATGCGCAGGATCACCCCGGCCTTCCTCGGCCTCATTCCCCGCACCCCGCCCCCCTTTCCTGCGGTGGCGTTTTTTGTTTCAATTCATCTGAACTGGTTACAAAACCACACTCCCACGAATACATAAGTAATGGATAATGGGGGGAGCAATGTTTTAAAGAAATTCCCGCAGGGCCTGGCAAGGCAACAGCAAATGCGTTTCTGCTGTATCATATTTAACCGTTTGCAAACTTCTGCTGAGAAGATGCACCGCGGCTGCAGAGACTCCATTGCCCTTCCCCGCCTGGGGCTCGGCGACATTTGCATGGGGGGGATGAGGTTAAAAGTTGTCAGCAATTGGAGGCCAGGAAAATGAAGAGGGGAGTGGAAAACGTAAACCTGCACTGCGCCGGATCCTGCTTCGCACAAGCCAAGAATCCATCGGTGCGGCGTCTCCCGCTACCAGGCAAGGCTCCTTTAAGAGCCAGCGCGCGCCCCCGCCCCGCGTGCGCTCACTTTCCCTAGCAACGGCCCCGGGGGAGGGGGAGGTCCTGGCAACCGCGAGGGCCTGAAGGGTCACGTGACGGCCCGCAGCTGGAGCGCGAGCGCGCGCCCCGCCGCGCGCCAGCCCGCCTGGCCCTGTGCGCTGCGGCGCGTGCGCGAGCGGTGCAGCACCGGCCGCGGGAGCAGGGAGTATTATGGGCTGTGGGTGCCGCTGAGCAAGATGGAGCTGTCTGCAGTGGGCGAACGAGTCTTCGCGGCCGAATCCATCATCAAACGGCGGATCCGAAAGGTGAGCCGCCTCCCGAGGCCGGAAGCCTCGCCCCTCAGCTGGTGGCCGGGTCCACGGGCCATCGGGGAGAAGAGGTTCCGCTAACCCGGGCTCTCTCTTCCACCCCCGCGCCGCCGCCTCCTTGCGTCCCCGCATCCTCCCCACCCCCACTCCCCTTTTTTTTTTTCTTCTTTTTTCAGGGGCGCATCGAGTACCTGGTGAAATGGAAGGGGTGGGCCATCAAGTGAGTGTCTTTGGGGTCCAGGGGCAAAGGGGGAGGGGAGGCGACACCGGGCCTTTTTTTTTTATTTGGGGAGTGCGCATGTTTTCTCCCTCGCATGTGCCTCTGCCTCTCTGGTTTTCATTTTTATTTTGTGCATGTGCGACTCGGCAGGTACAGTACTTGGGAGCCCGAAGAGAACATCCTGGACTCGCGGCTTATTGCAGCCTTCGAGCAGAAGTGAGTTTGGGAAGCTGGCAGGGGCATCAGGGCCGAGGCTTGGCTGGGGCACCGCGCGGGGAAACGGGGGAGCTGGGGAGGACAGCGCGTAGTGGGGCCCGAGAAGGGGCTCTTTTTAACCTTTGGTGTTTCTCGGCCGCAGGGAGAGGGAGCGTGAGCTGTATGGGCCCAAGAAGAGGGGACCCAAACCCAAAACTTTTCTCCTAAAGGTAATCTGGCCCAGCCCCAGCAGCCCCTTCTCGGGCCCCTAGCCCCGGCAAAGCACGGGGCCTGCAAGGGAGGGACAGTTCGGCGGCCGCCCAAGGGCGGGCCTTTGCAGAGGGGCCCCAGCCGGGCAGGGGGTGGTTGTGAGCCCCCGACGAGTTTCTGGCAGCAGGCCCCAGTGGCTCCAGCTTCAGCTGGAGGGTCCTGGGAGTGGGAGGCAAGAGGGGGGTAATCCTTGTTGAAAATCCAAGGTTTGGGATGGCCAACAGGGCTC
Source organism: Eidolon dupreanum (assembly GCA_028627145.1). NCBI lineage: Eukaryota > Metazoa > Chordata > Mammalia > Chiroptera > Pteropodidae > Eidolon > Eidolon dupreanum. The sequence goes on along the minus strand of CM053503.1, from coordinate 4,660,513 downwards.
CAGGAAGGGAGCTGATGAAGCAGGTGGGGGCTGCCCACCTGAGCGGGTGGCAGGGAGGTCAGGGAGGTCGCTTCTGCAGGTGAGAGTCCTCATCTCCCTTTGGGCTCTGCCTGGAATTAGAACCCAGGGGAAGAGTGAATATGGTCTTCTCATGACAGGGAGCAGGGAGAGGCGTTTGAGGTCCACCTGCCTCACTGTGCTCAGCTTTCCTCTCAGGGTTTGTTCTGCATGCCTCCCTCCTCGCTGGGGGATCCAACTTGAATTTGACCATAAATCACTTGACTTCGAGTTTATCACGCAGGCTGGGCCACTGGCTTCAGGGCTCTGAGCCTCATTTTCCCTCCACCCCTGGCTGTTTGTGGAGGCTCTAATAAGGATGGAGAGTAGGGGAGTGAAAGCATTGCCTTGGTAGAGGAGGGAGACCTAGCTCCAGAGGAAGCCATCTTAGAGTTTTGGAGGATTTATTTTATTTTATTTTATTTTATTTTGGTGAGAAAGAACAGTCCAGGAAAGGGAGGGCAGGATGACCCGAGGTGGCAGCAGAGACAGCAGGCAGACCTCCCCAGGCAACCAGTCTCCTCGTTAGGGTTAAGGTTGTCTTAGGGCCCTTTCTCCCTCTGACAGCCTGTGACTTTGTGGTATTTGGCACAGGAAGGGCAGTGAGGACTCTGCAGAGAAAAGACTGTACATGCTGCATAAGCTCAGAATCACCAATTTGTCCAAAAGGCTCAAAACCCAATGAGAATGGGGTTGGCCTCTCCAGCCCCGCCTCCCCTCCCAGAAAGGGACTTGTGTATGTGCAAGTGTTTCCTTTATACTTAAAGCAGAAGTGAAAGAAATGTTGATTTCTAGAATTATATGTTTCTGTGGCCCCTGGCGCCAACCTACGCACATTTTAGGGGATCCGTGAAGCAGCCTTAACCCTGATGCTTCTTGGGAGGGATGGGGCAGAGCAGCTGGAGGCCTGGTGGGCTGACAGCCTCTCGGCGGCGCCGCTGGAGCACCCTCTAGCGGTGAAACGAGTAATGACCTCAAGCATTGATTCACAAAATGACTTTTTTGTTTTTGTTTTTTTTTTTTGGTTTTTGTTTTTTTTTTTGATAGCTCTAGATCCTGAGCTAGCTATGGGCCTAACACAGTGCTGAGCCTACACATGGATTATCTCCTTTAATCCTCAACAACGCTGTGAAATAGGGAGTATTATCTCCATTTCACAGATGATAAAATCAAGGCCCAGAGACGGGAAGCGACTTACCTGAGGTCCCACCACCCAGTTTCATGGCTTTATCCTGTCTCCTTTCCTTCACCCTGTCCCTCAGAGATCAAGTTAAGGGGGTAAGGTGGGCAGACACAGGAAACCATGAAAGGACAGAGAATGGAAAGGCAGATGAGAGGACCTTGATCTGGAACTGAAAAACAGGTAGCACGAGAATAATGGATCTTTGCAAGGGATGACGGAGATCAGCTTGGTCTGAGCCCATTGCTTTGCAAGTCACTGAGAGTCAGCGTGTGTGCTAAACCAATTACGCTCAGATGGTACTTTGTGCCGGCAACTATTCTGAAGGGAACAGGAGCCTGTGAGATAGGTTGCATTATTCTCATTTTACACATAGGAAAACTGAGGCCAGAAAAGTTAAATAACTTGCCCATGGCCACAGAGCATCAGTGGCAGGGTCCAGGTCTTTGACCTTCCATGCTGTCTAATATATGCCAGCCCCTCAGAGCCATTCCTCTCACCTGGTCAGGGTGTAGTAAACGCGCTGGCTGCGGTTAGCATTTTTAATTTACAAGCAGACCCAGGTTCCACCTTCAAAAAATTTTTAATCTGGGGAAGAGAGATGAGGATGGTTAAATCAGTCCCTTGGTAAAGAATGTTTCTCATATAAAGTGTGGAAACCATGCATCAGACAAAGTTTACAGCTCATAAGCCTCCCGCCCCTCCCCCCAAGCATAAATGTAGTATTTATTGAGTACTTGTTGTGTGCCAGGCACTGTGCTAAGCGGATAACATGTACTGATGGTCCCTGTGGTGGATCCTGCTATGATTGCACAGATAGGGAAAGAGGCACAGGAGGCCCACCAAGCCGGGGTTTCATCCTGGATCTGGTGTTTGCCCACAGTCTTAGCCACTCTCCAGGGACTGTCCATCACCACTGAAGTCTGCAGAACCGTAATGGCAGAGGTCCAGGGGTTCATGCAATATGCAAGAGAGTAAACACTAATCCCCCGGGGTGATTGGAAAGGGTGGAGATCCCCTAAACTCCCATGGGGATGAACCTGCAAGAGGCCCTGCTTACCATGCCAAGAAAAGGCTGATGGCTTCCCGCTGCCTTTGCCTGGGAAGGGCTGTAAGGTAGCCAGTCCCTGCCTCTGCTGGCCAGGAGCAGGAGGAGCTGGCAGCCCTGGCCGGGCGGGGCTGGGGAGGTCTTTAACCTTCCATGCTTAGGGAGGCAGGAGGTGTCACTGCTGCTGCCATTTAGTGGCCAAAAGGGGTTTTTGACCAAGTAGTCCTGGGAGGCCCTAAGTGTGTGGGAGGGCCATGTGGCATTAAAGTGTACTTCTCCCACGTTCTAAATGAAGACACCTTTGCTTACTAGGCAGATAAGTCAGCGGACACTTCTTCTGGGGGTTGTAGTTAAATACAGCCTAGTCTTGTCTGAGGGGTGTACAGGCTACCTCTCAGGTTCTAGATAAGCGTCTAGTTCTTTTGGGGGAAGGGAGGTAAAGAGACCCCAAACCATAGACCCCACTCTCGGGGAGCTCACAGACTATGGAAATGTGTCCTTTTCTTGGCCACCACCATTCTCACACCTGGATGGATGCAGTCACTTCCTAATGAGTCCCTTGCCCCACCTGAGCCAGGGTCTGCCGGGCACAGATCAGTCACCCTCCTCCGCCCTCTGCCCAGCCATTGCCTTTGGTTTCTTGGACTCAGAGCCTCCTCTCACCGCGGGTTTCTCTGCCTCTGCCGTTTTTCTTAGTGCCCCTTCAGCGGGCCAGCTGAGCCTCTGCGGCTGCCTGGGGCATGGGCAGGCTCAGGAAGGACCAGGGCTCTCTCCTACTCAGGCTTCATCCTCCAGGACCAGGGCCCGTGCCCCTATCTGTGCTCCTCTGGGCCCTGCACTTCCTTTATTGTGTCCCAACTGCCTGTTACTCATCTTCCCCAAGGAGCACAGCCTGGAGGCTGTGTGTTCACAGCTGTGATACCAAACAGTGGGCATGTCCTCCCTAGTACTCAGATAGTGAAGGAAGGATAGAGAGGACATGGAGGACAGTTCATATGGCTTTTTGAGTCCCTTGCTTGGAACCTGGGGTCCCAGGGCCCTGCCAAACCCAGAGAGTTCTGTGATGTAGCAGCTGAGCTGCTGCAGAGCCCTGAGGCTTTACAGATGTCACATCTGGGGATGTGGCTGGCCCCAGGTACCAGGGACAGTATCTGGCTGCCCACAGAATGCTCAGCTATCCTGCCCCAAAGGCAGTGATCAATTGGGAGGCAAGTCCAAGCTGGAGGTGCAGCCTGTTCAAAGGCAGAGAGAGAACACAGGGAATTTGCCACCCTGCAAGTAGGTCAGTAGGACTGGGATGCAGGGTGGGGCAGGGAGGGGCCTCCTGCTCCTTTCTGTCCCCAAGAACCAGTCAGTGGGGGAGTGCCAGGCTGGGCTCTTTCACAGAGCAGGTTGGTCAGAGGCTTCTGAGCAAGGGGCTGTACTCTCTGAGCAGTGTCGCAACTACTACCACTCCTGTGTCAGCAGGGGCAGCCACTGAGCCCTCTTTCCCTGGGGCCTAAACAGGGGTCCGGCTTGACCCCTGACCTCATGTACTTGCTTTGCTCGTCTTACTGTGTTTCCTTTTATGTCTAAGACGAGTCATGAGCAGCACTGATGCTCCTGAGTGCTCTCAAGGTGGTTTAATGAGACCATACATGTGGGTTGCTGGTGCAGGGGAGGCCAGGGGAGGCCAGCGGGAGGCCGAGCCTCCACCCACGCCCCGTCTGCCCCACAGGCGCGGGCCCAGGCGGAGGCTCTCCGCATCAGTGATGTGCATTTCTCCGTCAAGCCGAGCGCCAGCGCCTCCTCGCCCAAGCTGCACTCCAGCGCGGCCGTGCACCGGCTCAAGAAGGACATCCGCCGCTGCCACCGCATGTCCCGCCGCCCCCTGCCCCGCCCAGACCCCCAGGGGGGCAGCCCCGGCCTGCGCCCACCCATCTCGCCTTTCTCGGAGACCGTGCGCATCATCAATCGCAAGGTGAAGCCGCGGGAGCCCAAACGGAACCGCATCATCCTGAACCTGAAGGTCATCGACAAGGGCACAGGTAGTGGGGGCTCCGGGCAGGGGGCTGGAAACCTCGCCCGTCCCAAAGTCCCCTCGAGGAACCGTGTCATCGGCAAGAGCAAGAAGTTCAGCGAGAGCATCCTGCGCACGCAGATCCGCCACATGAAGTTTGGGGCCTTCGCTCTGTACAATAAGCCCCCGCCTGGCCCCGTGCCACCCCCGCCAACTGGCAAGGCCGACATTGCTGCCTCCACGGCCCCAGGGCTGCTCCTGGGAGCCCCGGCTCCTCCCTACGATGCCCGAAGCTCCAGCTCCTCCGGCTGCCCCTCGCCAGCACCACAGTCCTCCGACCCTGACGACGTGCCCCCCAAGCTGCTCCCGGAGACCGCCAGCCCATCTGCCCCCGACTGGCGGGAGCCCGAGGTGCTCGACCTGTCCATCTCTCCCGAGATGGCAGCCACCAGCAAGCAGGCACCTCCCAGCGTCACCGCTCCTGCCAGCCAGGCTCTTCCCACGGCCCCCAATCCTGCCAGCACCTCCTCCGAGCCCGGGGACTGGCGCCCCGAGATGTCGCCCTGCTCCAATGTGGTCGTCACTGATGTCACCAGCAACCTCCTGACGGTCACTATCAAGGAATTCTGCAACCCTGAGGATTTCGAGAAGGTGGCTGCTGGGGTGGCAGGTGCTGCAGGTGGGGGTGGCAGCTGTGGGGCAAGCAAGTGAGGGGGCTCCACCAAGAAGGGGACTTTGGGGGGGAGCACTCCTTTCCAAAGTCATACTCTTGTTCCTGTCCCCGCCCTCAGACACCTGCCTGTGCTTCGCTTGTTTCAAATGGCTTGGTGTTGACCCCGGGATGGGGTTGGGCAGTTGGAGCCCCCTAAAGCCCATCGGGGGTCAGTCTGGACCAGATTAGGGCTGAGGTGGGACGAGGGCACTGGGAAGTCCTCCCTCTTGTCTCTTGGCACCCCTCCTGCCCATGCACAGTGGGGCCCACTGAGTGGCTCCTGGGGTTCAGCTGCCCCTTCCACATCCCACCCTGTCTCTCCCCAGCTTGCTTCCAGCTCTCGTGCACAGCATCTGATTTCTCGGTGCTAACCCGGCAGCTGCAGGCCCCTTAGGAGCCCCTCCCAGCACGGGCACTGTCTCTCCTTCCTCCAGCTGCCTGGACAGGAGGGGCAGGGACAGCAGAGCCCAGACAGGTGGAAGTGAGGTCCACCACGCCCCTTCCTCCACGTCGATGAGGTGGCAGGGCCTAGAGGCACAGGTCTTCCCGTCCACTTTTGGAGGAGACCCAAGCGGGCCCCCTGAGGCCCCACCCCACCCCATCTCTTTACTAATCCCTGTCTGGAAGGTAGGAAGAGCTGGCAGGGACCTCAGCCTGCCACAGCCTCCCGGCATCTAAAGGCCCCTTCAGTTCTCGACCAAAGGTGCTACAAGAACCTGCTGTGGAAACTCCCAGCTGTGCGTGTGCGTCTGCACCCCCTGGCGTGTTCGTGTGTGTGTCCGTCTGTGCATTGGGCGCTCGGTCCAGGCTCTCCAGGTGACCCCTTTAGGGTCCTCAGAATAGGGTCCCTGGAGGCCTGGACCGTGCCTTGTGGTCACCTAGGCCTGCGGAGGCCAGTGGATCAGTCCTCCCGGCCCAGGTGTTTCAGGGTGTGCCGCACCCCCACACCCTTCCCCTTTGGGGCAGTTGTTCTGACCCGCCGGGCCTTCGGTGGCTGCTCATGTGGCATGGCGGGCACTGAGGTAGAGAAGGGAGACCCCCGCCCCAGGCTTCCCCTTCCTCCTGGGTGTTTTGGGGGAAGGCGGAAGCCTGGAAACTTCCCGAGGGTCCCTGGCTCCTCTCGCCCCCTCTCTTTCGCTTCCGACGGCCGAGGCCTCCTCACAGCCCAGCCTGCTGGGGGCAGCGGGAGGGCTCCGCCGCCCTGGGCAGCCTCCCTTTCCCTCCGCTGCCAGGAGCTGAGGCATCCATGCCCGTGGCAGAGACCAAAGCCCCGGGTCTAGGCTGGGCACTGGGAGGGTGGGAGGCCGGAGTGGGGGCACTGCAGAGCGGCCTGTGTTCTTTGGGGCAGCACAGGGCTGCTGCACCGCGGGGGGCAGCGTCGGGGGCAGTCCTGGGCCGCCGTCCCCTGCAGTGGGGCTGAGCGGCGTGTCCCCGTGCGAGGCGCAGCGGAGTTCCCTGCTCCCCGGCGTGTGCAGCAACGGGTGTCTCGGTTCTGAAGCACGATGACGAAAGGTAGGAGGCGGCGGCAGGGGGGTCCAGTTAGGGAACAAATGCCTTTGTCCTGAGCGTGGAAGGACTCTTCTTCCAAACCTCCCACCGGGGGCTGCAGCCTGGCCCCTGTCCCTCCCCACCCTAGGATGTAGAACAAGGGCCCTCACAGTGTTTGGGGGGCTGGCACTCCCGGACCCCTCCCCACCTGCCCTTTGTGTTGGCTCTGTGGCCGTCCAAGTGCCAATTGGCTTCCCCCCAAATAAGGGCTGGTGTTTCTCCTCTGTCCTTAGAGGTGATCCCCCCTACCCCGACCCCTCACCCCAGGTGAGCGACCACCTGGGTGCCAGTTACAGGTGTTTCCAGAGACCATAGAAATGTGTTTTCCTGAGAGTCTGTGTCATTCGTGACTTTTTTTGTAAAGAAGTTGTGTTTTCAGAGGTGATTTTATGACAGGAAAGTGAAAGAATTAGTTTTGCAAAAAACAAAAAAAAAAGAGGAAAAAAAAATACTGTGGGATTCCTATGGGGTTGGGGGGATGGGGTGGGGAGAAAGATATTTAAAGAAAAACTAGTAACGCAGTGATTGCACAGGTGAGGTGGCAATGTGAGGGACAGGCATTGAGGCCCAGGCCCGGCTGGTGGGTCCCCAGGGCTGTGGCTGGCTGCCTTCCTTGTGCAAGGCAGAGTGAGTCCTCCCTCCTGTCCTGGGCCTAGACTTCACACCTGTCCTTGCTCAAAGGAAAGGATGACAGCTGGTCCCAAGGGAACTAGCCAGAAGCTGCAGGAGGTCAAGCAAATGGAGCTGAGATTTGGGGAGGTGGGGTCGGCGGGTGGTCCCACCGTTGGTGACTCCAGGAAGGCTGGCGAGTAGGTGCAGTTGGGTTTCTGGCTGTCCTTCGTTCTTTTGCCAGTTTGTTGGGCCATCTGGTCCTTATTATCGCCACTCCGTGGGGGACACCTCCCTCCCCATCACCCCAAAGACCACAACCCCCCTGAGCGTCCCTGGCCAGATAGGGAATGCAGGCTTCAGGAAGACAGGCGCTGTGGACTCTGGGAGAATCTTAGGTGGCGACCCGGAAGGGCTGGGGATAACCGTAGGGAGAAGGGAGTGCCTGCCTCTCTTTCCATGGGGTGGCGGGTTGCACCCCCACCCCGCAGACGTGCAGACCTCACTCTGCCTCAGTGCGTGTAGAGGGCACGCGGGCACACTGCTCTGAGGCAGGCAGCTCCCCAGAGGGCCGAAGGCGTGGGGTCAAGAGCAACCAGAGCCCTCCTTACCTCTCCTAGGGCAGCTTGGAACAGGAGCCCAGAAGCCCCCCCCGCCCCAACTCTTGCACGGTCAGCCTCCCGTGGGCCCTTCCCCTTGCTGCTTTTCCGTTTGCCTAATTACCAAGCAGAAGTTGCAGTCTGGTTTGCTTTATTTTTATATGTGAAATATCCCCATAGCCCTGTCTCCCATGTTCAATATTGGTTGGGGCTTTGTTGATCCCCACTTAATGCCACCCCTCCGTACCCATGTGTCCTAGGAAAAAGGTGAGGTCTGGTGTCTGGTCTGAGACGAGAAAAGACCCATCCCTGTGTCAGTCTCCCCTCTGACCCTCAGTTCACCCCCTCTGAAGTGGGTGCATTGGGTAGCAAGGCCTCTTCACTCAGCGCTGCTGCCGTCCGGGCAGCTGCTGAGGATGATGAGGTGGTGGTGGGGATGGCTGGCACGGGGTCTCCAGCCCCCCAGAGCCCCCTTTCTCATCCTGCGAAGGGGACAGGGTCAAAATGAGCTCCATCCTTCCACTGCTCTGGAAAGAGGCGTCGACCAAGTCCCCAGCCTCAGTGTGAGGTGGGCAGAGTGGGAGGGGTCACCCCATTTCAAAGATAAGGAAACTCGGCTCCAAGAGGCAGAGCTGCTTCGCAGGGGTGAAGAGCCCAGCTGCTCTGGCCTGTGACCTTGTTAAAGTCCCTTTAAGAGGTGGGGCCCAGGGCCCTGGAGTTAACCACAAAGCTGGCAGGCCACCCCTGAGCCAGGCATTCCTTGGTCAGGGGTCAGTCCAGAGTAGGAAACAATGGTGGGGGGAGGGGGTGTGTGCTGGCACCAGCCTTTCTAGCCTCTGTGGGGACCCAAGCAAACGTACCACCTTTCCCACCTTTTTGGGTTTTGTGGGCGTTTTGGGGGTTATTTTTGTTTTTTGTTTTTTGTTTTTTTTTTTTTGCACTTGGCCCACGCCAGACAGTGGAACCTATTGGTTCCACTTTGGGGCTCCCATGCACTAGCCCAAGGCAGCCTCTTGGGGGCTTGTATGGTTTAAGGAATCACTTTTAAAAAGAAAAAAAAGAAAGTGTTTAAGGGTTTTTGTTTTTTCTCTGTCTGTAGCTCCTCTCAGATTCAGAAAGCCCAAAATTAGGGGCTAAAACTCCACTAGAGTCTCCCCAGCTTGACCCATCTTGCTAATAGTCACTAAGATGCCATATGGGACAGGCTAGGTGAAGACCGAGGACCCCACCTTCCAGGCCTGCAGGGTCCTCCCCACCCCACCCCGAAGGAGTCAGCACCCCACTCCAACAGTGAGTGAGCACCTACTGTGTGCAGTGCTTCCGCTAGGCATAGGGGCTGATGGTCTAATGGGGACCCTTCGCCAGAGGCCAGGGTGGAAGGAACGAGGAGTTCGGGCCGGCCCCTGCTGTTGGCCGGAGTGCAGATGGAGACTTCTTTTTGTTGGTTTTAATTTAAAAACACAAAGGCCTAAAGAAATGTATCTTATAATTTTTTTAATTTTTGAAAAGCTCATTTAGTGAATTGTGCACGAATGAATTCTATATATATAAAATATACATATATAGCTCTATATTTGGGGAGGGCACTGTCTCTTTTTTCTCTTTCTCATTTTAAAAATGAAGTGTTGTTGCCTTTGTCTGTGGTTCAACCATCCAGCTCCCAGCTGGCTAAACTTTGCCTCCAGTGGTTAAAGATAGGAAGCTAGTCAGGTCGGCAGAAAAGTGGACAGGCTGCCCCAGCCTGAGGAGGTCCGCGTCCCCAGAGACTGCGGGTGGAAAAGATGGCTTGTTTCGGGTGTGGGTTTTGGTTCTGTTGTTCTGGATTCGGTTCGTTTCCGGGCCGGGGGAGGGGGTTCGTGCCGATTACTCTCGTCTTGTACGTTTTGTTCTGCTGCTCTTCAATATTGTATCAATGCCAGGAAGGGGGAGTGAGAAGCCTCTTTGGCCCCCCAATAAATTGTCACATTCCGAAGCTAAGGTCTAGCCCCTGGGGCAGGGGTGTGTGTTTCATTTCTTGCGCCCGTGATTGGTCTGTAGAAGGCATGAGGCCCTGCCCCTCCGCTGTGGCCAGCCAGCGCTCCCGCCATTCCAAGCTCCCACCTGCCACCCCCTCCAGCCTACAACCTGTGAGTGAGCTGAGCTGGCCCACCACAGGTGAAACTGCGGTGCTTCCCACCTCCTAGGACCTCGAGGATACCCACAGTGCCTACTCCTCAGCTGGAATCACAGCAGCCACAGAGTTGGGGGGCTCAGGGTGCGGAGCCCCGACAAGCTTGTCACACCAGAGCCTGGAGAGAGCAGCCCAGGGTGGGGGACACGGGCAGCCCTTGCCAGCGGTTCCTCAGTTTGATTCAATGTTTTGATAATAAGGAGCCACTTCGGTTTTGGATAAACGTGTTTTCTGGGCACTGTGTGTCTTTTGTAATTAGACACGCAGCCTTGAGGCCTCTCCCCTGCAGGGTGCCCATGGGGCTTCAAAAGCAGCACCCCTGCACACTGCCAGCTGCACCTCTGTACGTCCATGGCCGCGCCTTTACCAGGCCTCCCCTTCCTCAGCACCCCATCCCCTTAGCCTGGTGCCTCGTGTCTCCCCCACCCCTACCCCGCCGGTCTGCCCTGTTCTCTGCAGAGACCCCTGGTCCGCCAGGCTCCATCTTGCCTTCGCCACTCCCCTGCCTCTTGCACAGCAGCGCCACGGGGCTCTGGCACCCTGCCCGAAGCCTTCAGAGCTCACTGCCCTCAGGACCTTGTCCCAAGTCCCAGCCCGGCAGCCTTCCCTGGGGTGCCTTTCCAGGGGTGCCTCCCTCCCACCCCCTCCCACAGTCGCCCCAGGTGCTCTCCCGCTGCCCGCAGTGGCCTCCTTGGTGGCGCTGACCTGCGGTCCCTTGCTGTCCCTAAGTTGCCAGCAGGACAAATGGGAGGATGTCCCTGTCTGCGACTGGTCCTACACATGAGCTACAGAAGCCCGGCAGGTACATGGGAAGGTGGGCGAGGGGGGT
>CM053503.1:4616847-4649262 GCA_028627145.1 Eidolon dupreanum | reverse complement strand
CAAGACTTGAAATAACCCTGGTGAGAGAGAATGAGTCCTGAAGCTGAGGCAGTGGGGACGACAGGAAGTGGCCAGAATCAGGAGATGCTTAGACTATTGAGGATTTGATAGTTGGCTCTGGGTGCTTGTGAAAGAGGCCCTCTAGAAACTTCCTGGGGATCTGGTGTAGGTGAAGGAGTGGGTTGGCGATGGTCATGGGCTGGGACACCTGGCAGAGGAGTCAGCTTGAGAGGAAGATGAGTTCAGTTTGGGACAAGTTAGAGTGAATCAGGCAGAGAGCCTGGGAGGGATTCTCACCCATGGGTTTTAGGCTCAGGGCGAGTTCCTGCCCACCCAGGCATTGTTGGAGAAATCTGTCCCTTCGTTGAAGAGTCTTGGTTGCTCAACTGGTCTCCAGACATTCTGGAAGGACCATTAGGGACTTAGGTGCTTAGCTCCAGGGGCCTCTGAGATATCTGGCCCCACCCTCCCAATCTTGTACCTTTTTCTGGGTGAAGTTGTGAGTGACAGGTGGCTGGGAGACAATGTGTCCCATCAGACAGATGAGGTAGGGCAGGGTAGGGCTGAGGGCTTCCCAGGGTCACTCAGGGGCAGAAGGAGTGGAACCCAAGTTTCAGGTATGGTGGATGTACGTTCTAAAGAGCCTGCTGCAAGATAGGCCTTTGAGACACTACATAAAATATAGCAGACATTCTTTTAAATACCCAACCGAGCTTCCAAGATAGTAAAGAAATCCCCAAGGACTGCAAACAAAGTGGAAGACAAAATTAGAGTGACAAGCAGATGGGTCTCCTGGGGGTTCTGTGGGTGGCATGGGGACAGGGCCAGGGAAGTGTTGCTGGCCTTTGCTGATTGTGAGAACCAAGGAGCTTGGATTTTACATCTATATGGGAATTTAAGACAAGGCCTTGGGCCCTTGCCAAAAGAGATTTGGATCCAAGACACCTGAATAAAGCTAGACCCATATCTTCAATGAAAGAGCAAATGAGAAAAATCTCTCTTAAGAAATTTTAACTCTAGACCTTCCCTAACACAAATGCAAGGTTTGAATTTGCATTACCCAATTGGTTGCAGAACTCCTGAGTCTGAAAACTAATATAAAAAGCAAATGTGGGGTTACGCCCACAGAGCATGTGGCAGCAGCAAATATAAACCTCTCTGGAGGGACAGCCCCACAGTAAAGGCCACATGGATTCTCACCGATAAAACCCTCATAAACATGAGCTCACAATCCCAAATACAAAACATACAAAGATGCAAGCCACAAAGACAAACGGGAGGACAACAAACAGTACATATGGAATCTTGCACCTGATACATTATTTTCAGGTACGCGATGATGATTTCCAAAAATTATCACATATCATGTAGTAGGGCATAATGCAAGTCCCAATAAATTTCAAGAAATTGGCATCACTTAATTTTTAAAGTTAAAAATCAAAACCTCATATATTTGGACAGTAACTCAGATCTCCCTTTGCTCTTCATTTTGCTCCCTCCCAACTTTCTGAAATCTCTAGAACAGTGAGACCCAAGGATGGATGTGAAGTGCTAATAGACGGCAGACACAGGATGTGCACAGCCAATTGGCGTTGAAGCTGGTGGGGAACAGATCTCCCTCTGGTCCCTCTACACGGGATGCAACCTTCATTAGAGCAAAAGACCAAAGTCTTTTCTGTCTTTTCCAAAGGATGAGCCCAGAGTGTGACAATGGCATGAGCCTCCATTTAAATGACAGCCGCCAGCAATCAGCCTTTATGAGCCAGAGGGTCTGAGAGACATCTGTGCAGAGCCAAGGTGAGCTGATGGAAGTGAGACAAAGCCAGGTGGCAGGGGTTCTCGGTGCTGTGACATAAAGACAAGCCCCCCGCCGAACTTCCCCTGCCCACCTTGCCTCATGATCTGATCCCAGCATGAGCAACATGCTCTTGTAGGTGGATTCGGAGGTCCCTGCGGTTCTGTTAAGGCTTGATACTCCCATCTGTGAGCAAGGAAATGGGGCACACTTTGGAAAAGGCAAATGTGGACCCTGTTCCCCGTGGGGACTCATTAAAGTGATCGTAATCTCACTGGCTCCCTTGGCATTCCCTGCGGGCACTCGGGGCTCTGTTTCCATGCGGTAGCTTGCTAGCGGTGGCTGGCTGCCCTCGTCATCCCTGACCCTCTTCTCGGTGCTCATCCTGCCTGCCTGTCACAACTCAGAAAGAGACCTTTGTCCAGGTTCAGGTGCCGGCTTTGAGGCTGCTCGGTCACGTCCCCTCTTCAGGCCTCAGTGCTCCTCAGCAGTGGAGGAGGCCAGTACCCCCTACTCGGCAAGGTTACTTGGGAGGACTGAAAGTGATGGGCGTGAAAGGTTTCGTTCCAGCACCATGTGGGTAAGGAGAGACATCTTCCGGATCTATGTATTTAATTTTTTTTTTTAAGCAAGCAACTCTCGGTTGACCTCACAGATTGCAAAGATCTTGTCAGCTTACAATCCCTTATTTTTTTATATTTCACACCTACAGCACCTGGTCTTCCTAGGTGGTCTCCCATCCAAGTACTAAATAGGCCCGACTCTGCTTAGCTTCCGAGATCAGATGGGATCGGGCTTGTTCAGGGTGGCATGGCCATAGACCGGATCTATGTGTCTAGACTGGACCACTCTGACTTCCTGTCTGGGCGTTCCAGCTGTCTGCTCACCATTTCTTGATGCTTTCTTCCCATGAAACAGCTTGTAGGTAGTAGAAAACACTGCAGTTCAAGCCCTGCCACCCGTGTGATCACAAGCCGGTCAGTCACTCAGTCTGGGCCTCTGTAGCCTCTTCTGTAAAATGCGAGAGAGGGCTTCTTCTAAATCCTCTTTCCAACTCAGAATTTACTCTCAGAAAGAAAACTAACATGTACAGAGTGGCCTTTACGAGGATTAATTCATTAAATCCTCACAACCCAGAGAGCGTAGTACCCGTAATGTTCAGATGCGGGGACTAAAGTCCAGAAAGGTGAAGGCACTTGCTCAAAAATTTCTACATGGTCAAGGCAGGATTTGAACCTGTACGGTCATACTCACCCCCATGCCAGCATCCTCTCTGCAGAGCCTGATGGGCAAGGAAGGGCACAGTCACTGGAGCTGGACAGTCCACCTGGGTGGAACCCTGGGCATATTGCTTAGCTCTGCTGTGCCTCAGTTTCCCCACCTGTAAAACGGGAGATGAGAGTAACACTCCAGTTCCCGTGGGATCGCTCTGCTGAGTGCTCCACGAGCCAGTCTCTGAGCTACCCGCTCGATTGTCACTCTGGCGCTAATCTTCCCACGGTGTGGCCAAGGAAACCGGAGAGAGAGGTTGAGTCACTTGCTCCAGGTGACACCATTAGTAAGCTGCGGAGCAGGGATTGCAATCCAAAGGCCCTGACTTCAAAGTCCACACTTTCAATCAGTCTCACCTCCTGCAGGTGAAGCCCTCAAACGCCATGTTCAAAACCCATCTCCGACTGCAAATTGGCGCCCCGACAGGCTGCCGGCTCACCGCCTTCTCCTGAGGGGGCCTGGACTCTGTGCCTTGTCTCTGACTCATCCCTTTACAGCCAGCCGCCAGTGTCAGTGACTAACTGACCCCTGAGTGGAAAGGCCACTTGAATCCCTCCCTTTCTCCTCAGCCTGCTGCCCGCTCCAACCCAGACCCCAAAGCTGAGGACAATGGACAGCAAGTACCCCTGTCACAAAGTGTAGACTTGCAAAGGGTCTGGGCCAGAACTGCCCCTGGTCCATCAGCCCTCCATGACCATGTGGCCAAGAAGCCAGGTGAGGGGTGAGAGACCAGAGGGGGATCTCTCTTTAGAAACAGTTGGCATGGTCCCCAACTGAAGCCGAGTGAGACACCTGAGAGAACCTGGGAATATGGCACATGTCCGCTGGAATTTGGGGGGTGAGGTGACCAGAGACAAAGGTCAGAAGCTAGCTAGAGTTTCCTGCTTCCACGAGGGATGGAGGGAGGGAGGGAGGGAGGGAGGGACCGAGCAGCTTTGAAAATGGCCCAGCATTCGGGGGTGGGGATGCAAGCCTGTTTCCTGGAGCCCCAGAGAAAACCTTGCAGAATGTGGCTAGTTTGAGTTCATTTTGAATTAGGATCCTGCCCCAAGAGGATTTGGAGTGGAGGGAAGCAGAGAAGGGCACATGATTCTTTCAGAAGAACCTGTGTCGAGTGAGCCCCTGGAGACAGGAACTGAAAGGTGGTTGTAAGCATGAGCCGTCAGGGGACCCTTTGCCCACGTGAGAACTGCAGGTGGGAGATCCCTAGGGGTGGGGGTAGTGGTCTCTGAAGAACCCACAAAAGTACCCCTAATGAGGAAGAGCCAGTTCCCAGGCACCTGACCCACCTGAGAACATTGGGTCTCCTGAGAACACCTGAAGCAGCCAGGTCAGACTTACCTGCCACCTCTCCTCCCTGCCCCAAGCTCCAATCCTGGAGAAAACAGAGGCACCTGGTGGGAGAGGGGACAGAGGGAGAGCAGACCCCGTAGGATGTTAGCACAGAAGCCCACCATGCCTCCTTCCTTATTAGAAAGCCTTTGAACTTAAGGAAGACTTGAGCTGGGGGAGAGGAGAAGCTCTGATTAGAGCTTAAAGCTTTGCTATTAGACCAGACTGTTTTACTATCTAAAAAATAAACCCCAAGAGCCCCTCCCCATCTATCTCAGGCCCTCCAGAGCGGCCTTCTCTGCATTGTGCTCCCTTCAGGAGAGAGAGCGTGTCCTAGCGGTCGTGAGCTTGAATGTCGGGTTGGAATCCCACCACCTCCACTTGGCCACTGACTGACCTGAAGCAAGTTGCTTAAGCTCTGCGCTTCAGCTTCTGTATCTGAAAAGTAAATTGTGCATATGGATGACTTGCTGGTGGCTGCAGCTCATGCTGGTGGCTGGCAAACTACAGCAAGGAGAGAGACCTCAAAGTGGCCCAAGAGGAGGACTGGCCAGAACAGAGAGGAGTCCCGCCAGCAGGACTGCCACCGTGTCTTGTTCACGTCCTGTCACCCTCTGAGAGAGTCTCCCCAACCTGCTCGCCATCTCCCGTGGTGATCCCCTTGGGTACCCTGAGCTAGATCAGGAAACGCATGGTATTTGAAGAGTACCCTTGCCAGGTACACTTGATTCTTCAATGGACACACATGAATGGCCATTCAGGTGAGGTCCCAGCTACCTGCCTTGACGCTAACCTCATCACAAACCTCTGCCCTGACTCTCAGTGTCCTCCTGCCGCTGATGCTCCTTCTTAAGGGGACCTTTTCTCTTTCTCACAGGCCCTTCATCATATCATGGTCAGCACGGGTCTGCCCATACCCATTTTACAGACTAAGGAAGGAAGGTCCCCCCAGAGCCCTAAAACTCAGCTTCCCTGCCTCTGAGCACAGTATCCACGGAATCCTGGGTTTCTTCAGAAAACTGCCTTTTCTGGAGGAGCTGGAGAAACAGCCATCCGCCCTTAGGTTCCATCATGAATGAAGCAAACAGACCCTGGACTGGGTGCCCGTGACCCAGATAGGAGGCAGACATGGTGCATGACCACAAGAAGTTCTCGACTTGTGGGGGACGTGCAGGTTACAGATTAGTGCAACTGGAAACTGGTGCTGGGACCACTAGGTGAGGGCAGGTGGGGGGCTGCAGCGGCCAGTGGGTTTAGACAGGCTGCTGGGGCCAGGGAAGTTCCTGGAGAAAGGTGGACTGAGCCCAGGGCAGAAGGATGCTCCAGGATGAACTTGGCCGCCTCCTCATTGGGCAGGGTCTGATGGAGTCTGAGAGCGAGAACATGCAATGTGGAATCTGAAAACTTCTGGGTTCAAATCTCAGGTGTACACCCACTGACCCCAGGACTTGGGCAAATGACTGCACCTCTCTTAGTTTCCACTTCCTTCCTGTGAAACAGGCATGATGATAATATGGGGCTCCAGGGTTGCCACAGGGGAGGAGCTGACAGAGTAAAAAGTGTGGGGAGGAGGAATGGATTGACCACAGCTGGGATGACGGTGACACAGTGAGAGCACGCAGGCCCAAGCCCTGACAGCCTCGGAAAAGGGACATAGCCTTTTTACGTGGCCACTCCTTCTGGTCTTTCTTGGCTGGGCCTGGACCCAGGCACACACATTCCAGCCAATTCTCGAGCTCCCTGTGAGGAGGACACCCGCTTCCTCCTTGGTTCTCAGCCCCTCCTGAGCTGGGAACAGATGTCCCTGCTTCCTGCCCACGCATGTGAGCTGGGTTGGCACCTTTTGCTACTTTCAGAGAAGCAGGAGCCCTGGATGGAAATCTCTGGGCTTCCCCAGAGAGGGAAGCTCTCTCTTCCCTGGCTTCTGCCCCTCCCTTCCTGTTGGGCGCCTAATCCCCGGCATCCGCTGCTAGTACACAAACATTTCTGGGCCCTACCTGAGCCCTGCTTCCCCTTGGGAGGCTGCAGGCTGGGGTGCTTTCATTGGGATGATTCCCCAACTGTGCTCAGAAAGGGGGCAGGAGGGGTCCACGAAAGGGACTGTTGCTGCCATATGGAAGTCCCCCTGAGAATCCTTTTCTGACCACCTCTTGAAGAATTCTGTGTTAGGATTAAGGGGGGTCTCTCCCAGAGCCCCAAAGAGGTGGGTTTCAGGACCTCCCTGTCTTAGCATCCCCCCTCTGCCGCCAGCAGCTGCCAATGTTGCCTCTGAGGGAACTAGTAACTACCTGGTGTAGCGCCCCCTGCTGGATGCTGGGGATGACATGAATCAAGGAAGGAGGGAATGGCATCCCAGGTAGGGAACAAACAGCATGAACAAAGGCAGAGAGAGGAGACATTTCAGTGTTATTTGGGGGATTATGGACAGTTTGATACTGCTCTAGGCAGTGAGAGATCAGAGATGAGGTTGGAAGGGTGAGCAGTGTCCAAATTACCAACAGTCTTACAAACCAAGAGAAGCTGACATAATAAGACGCAACATTTGTTGAGGATTTCCCTGTACTCCTTCCTATTAGTTCTCATTTTATAGACTGAAAAACAGAGACAGAGAGGGCGTAAAGAACTGTGAAAGGCCTGAAACTTTACCCTCCTTGAAAACTAGATGACACAACTGGTAAACAAGTAGAAGAAGGTTTCGAACTAGCACTTCTGGCTCTAGAATCTGTGCCCTTGATCATTAGGCAATAGTGCCTCTTGAGACTGGACTTTATTCCATAAGGGATAGGGAGCCAACAATAGGTTTAAAAGCAGGAGAGTGACCTGTTCGTGTCACAGGTTTAAAAAGTCATCTCAGCAAATAAACAGGCCAGTTTAAACAAGTTTCGACTCTAGCCTCGGGATCTTCTTATCCAACTATCCCCAACTCTCACAGGGCAGCTCATATAAAGGTGGTACCATGTGGTGCCGAAGCCACAGTGCCTCTGCTGCTCTCGGTGGCTGACCCCTCCCTTGGCCTTCCCTGTCCTTCTCTGGATTTTCTACAACAGTTTTTCCTCCAGATGTTGCGTGCGGGTTTCTGTCCTTACACCAGAATTCCCGGTGCCTCATACAAGCTTCAGGACCTCATGGCCCTCTAATGCCTGCCTTTGCCTTCAGAGAGCCTGGCCCACCTCTCAGTCCAGCGATGCTCTCTCCAGGCCGGGGTTCCAGGTCACTGCTCCGAGGAGTACAACTCATATCCACGCACATACGGCCCAGGGCTTCATGGTGTGACATTGCATCTGCTTCGCTTTCACTTTACAACTCAGATGATTCTGACTCCCAGAGATGGAATAAGCAGGGAAGGTATCATCTTGGGGCTGGGGGCGGGGTGTGGGGTATATGGAGCATGTGCCCAGAGACCACTTGGCAGGATCCCAGTGGCCAAACAGGGTCCCCTAGGGCTGTTGCCTCCTGAGAAATGTTCTGGTCTTTCTCCATCACCAGCACTGTGCAGAGACTACACGGAGCCATGGTGGTCCAGAGCCCCATTCTGAGCCTCCCTTCAAGTCAAGAATGTGAGCTTGGAAGGGAGACAGTTCTGGGTGTGACCTGGGCTCAGGACTGACCCGGGTGTGGCCTTAGCCCATGATTCCCCCTCTCCTTTATCCCAGGCTGTAGTGTCACCACCCACAGCCTTCTGAGTGCCCTTCTAGCCCTGGGAACCCACTGTGGTCAGAAAATGCCATGTGGAATATTGGAACTGGAGCCGGATTGTGAAGGATGGTAGGAGTTTGTGTTTGTTTAAGTTATTAATTGCAGAGTTAACTTGCAACAAAATATATAGAGACATATTTGACAGAAGAAGGTAAAATACTCCTCCACCAACCACACACCATGCCCCACTCCCATTCCTGCTTGTTCCGTCCAGTGCCTGGTCCACAGCCTGCTGGGGTTTGCCATCCTAATGTAGACTGCAGTGGGGAGAGGGGTCTTCTCTCTCCATGGTCTGTGCCCCCAAGGAGTCAGAAGAGGAACTTCTGCGGCCCTTCAAGATCACAGGAGGATTTTTTGTTTTTGTTTTGTTTTTTGATGGGGGTGTAGGGGAGTGAACTCTACTCCTTCAGGAGGTCAGGGGTGGGAAATGACAGGTAGGTGGCCATAGTATAAATAGAGATTGGCTCAAAATCTCCAGTCCCCTGCACCCAACACTGGCCTCTTTTCTTCCTCCCCCCACGCCCACCCGGCTCCATTCCATAGTCTGCGTCCAGTCAGATGTGTCTGAGCCCAAAATGCTGCTCCAGTGCGTACTAGCTGTGTGACCTTGGACAGCTACCTGACCTCAGTGGCCTCAGGACAGCTACCTGACCTCAGTGGGCCTCAGTTTCCTCATTTGTATCGTGAGCTTGTCCACTGTGGGGCTTAATTGGGATCCAGCCTGTGGCTGTCTCAGCACAAAGCATGACAGGGGAAAAGCTCCCCGAAAGGTAGCCGTTGGCATTACCGGTTCGGGGAGGGAGCCAGAGCTCTGGAGGCGTGGGGTGGGGGTCGCCCAGGAGTCCCGCCGCACAACCTTCGGGCTGTCGCCCTCTGCATTGTGACCGCGGCAAGACAAATCTCTCGGCGCCGTTCCCCGCCCCTCGCCGCATCCCGGGCCGAGCCCCCACCTTCGCGCCTGGAGCGGAACGGGTGCGGGGCTGGGCCAGGGCCGGCCCGGGGGAGCCAGCGGGGCGGGGCCGCCGCACCCGCTACCCCTCCCCGCCCGCCCGCCCGCCGCCTTCTCCTCCTCTCGCTGCCGGGGCTCAGAGCGGCGGCAGCAGCGGCCGTGGCAAGAGCTCCCGCTCGGGCTCCGGCTCCTCCCGCTCCCGCTCCGGCCCCGCTCGGCCCTGTGCGCCCGGGCCCCGCGCCCCGACCCCGCCGCCGCGCCTACCGGGGGCCTCGGGCGCCCCCGCCGCCCGCCTCACGCTGAAGTTCCTGGCCGTGCTGCTGGCCGCGGGCATGCTGGCGTTCCTCGGTGCCGTCATCTGCATCATCGCCAGCGTGCCCCTGGCGGCCAGCCCGGCGCGGGCGCTGCCCGGAGGCGCCGACAACGCTTCGGCCTCGGGCGCCGCCGCCGCGTCCCCGGGCTCGCAGCGCAGCCTCAGCGCGCTGCACGGCGCCGGCGGCTCGGCCGGGCCCCCGGCGCTGCCCGGGGCGCCCGCGGCCAGCGCGCACCCGCTGCCGCCGGTGCCCCTCTTCAGCCGCTTCCTGTGCACGCCGCTGACCGCCGCCTGCCCGTCGGGGGCCGAACAAGGGGACGCGGCGCCGGGAGAGCGCGAGGAGCTGCTGCTGCTGCAGAGCACCGCGGAGCAGCTGCGCCAGACGGCGCTGCAGCAGGAGGCGCGCATCCGCGCGGACCAGGACACCATCCGCGAGCTCACCAGCAAGCTGGGCCGCTGCGAGAGCGGCCTGCCGCGCGGCCTCCAGGACGCCGGGCCCCGCCGGGACACCATGGCCGACGGGCCCTGGGACTCGCCCGCGCTCATCCTGGAGCTGGAGGACGCCGTGCGCGCCCTCCGGGACCGCATCGACCGCCTCGAGGTGAGCGCGGCGCCCAGCGCCCAGCGCCGTAACGGCCGGGGCGGGGGGGGGGGGTAGGAGGGGCCACTCTAGGACGTCGCATGCTCCCGCCGCCACCGCCGCGCTGAGGGTCCCTGGCGGACCCTGGCGGGGGACGGGGGCGAGTCTCTCAGCCTCAGATCTACCATCCGTGTCACGAGGATGATGGTTCCTCCCTCGCCGGCGAGAAGCGAGGACTCCGGTGAGGCATGCGGGCCAGAGGCTGGCACCGCGGCGCCCGAGAAGGGCTCGGTTTTCCTCCAGACACCTCTGTGAGCCTCGGTGTCGGCGTCTGTAAAGTGGGTATAAGTGTCCACTTGGCGTGCGGATTGATTAAAATGTAGGTGTGTGAAATGCTTGGCACGTACCAGGGCCTCATTAAATGTCCGTTTCATTTCCTTCTGCCACACACCCCCAAAGCAGCACCAGCACTCACTCCCTGCGGTCAGGAAACCCATGCGCTGTGCACAGGACTCGCGGGCCCCCCTCCTGCCAAAGAGCGGGGTGCACAGTGTACCATAGACTAAACCCGCGCGCCCCTCACGGCCTCGGACCCCCGTTTGCCCCACCGGGGCCCGGACCACCCGCCTGGAGGCAGGAGCTCAGGTGGCACAGGCCCAGCCAGGATGCTGGGAAGCCAGCAGCTCTGAGATGGGGACTGAGTGGCGAATCGGACCCCACGTGGGTTCTTCCTCCTCCACTCACCTTTTTCAGACATTCCTAGCTCAGGCTTGGGGTCAGACACAAGAGGTCCGACGGAGAGTCTGCCCTGGACCAGTCATTTCTCCTTCGAAGTCGCCACACTCCTACCTCCCTGTGAGAACCTATTTGGAGAGGGAGCTGGACAGACTGACAAGACAGACATCTGGGAGGGTGTGAGCAACAAAACTGGACCTGTAGAAGGAGGGGGGAGAAAGGCCACATCACTTGCTGCCCGCTTTATCTCTCCTCCCAAACCCAGTGCAGCTGGCAAAGGCAGAGGAAGGGGAGGGGCTGGAAAGAAGGAAATGTAGGGACTCCCCCTCTCCTGTGGCTCTCTTGGTTAAATCTCTGGCCAAGCAGCACAGGTGATGCCCAGGTGGAGAGTTCGCCATGCCCATGGTCCTGTGGCCCTCCACAAAGTCTGTGCTGGTGTCGGCACCCACCCCACAGGGTGTCAGAGGGCAGCCTGGCAGCTTTCACAGACAGCCCTCTCACCTTACAGGTGAGAAACTGGGGCCTCAGAGACCTCTAAGGTGGGCAGCAGGGGCAGGAGGAAAGCCCAGGGGGTCTTGTCTCTCCCACCAGCATCCCCTTTTCCCACTCTAGCCCGGGGAGATTTCTAAGATGAGAGTCAAGAGCAGGAAATAATAATAATCAGAGAAATACTGAAAGTCAGCAGTGAAGGAGAGTTTCAGTCTCCTCACCTATAAAATGGGGACAATAATAGCACCTACCACATTGGAGTGTTAGGAGGATTGAGTGAGTTAGTCTTTGTCAAGGTCTCAGAACAGTGTCTGGCAGAGATATGCTAATCAATTTGAGTCATTGCTATTTTTATCATTAAGCTGTAACATTACTAATGTTTTAAATAGCCGAAAATAAAAAGGGGAACAAAATTTCTTTTTAGGAAATAGACTATTAATGTAAAAAAAAAAAAAAAAGATTTGGTTTTCAAAAAACTTCCTCTTGCCTGCCCTAGCCCCTGCCCCCACTTCCGAATGGCACCTGTGTTTCCTCCCGTGTCTGGGGCTGGCAGGGCAACTTGTCCTGGACCTGTTTCCCCAGCACCTGCGCATTTGGCAGGGTGAGCTCCTCTCCACTCAGCCTGCTGATGCTGGGGGTATCCTGGTGGCTGGGATTTGGCACCGGGTCCTTCTCCCAGGTTCGGGTAGTCCCAGCTTTGCTGCACACACCCCTCCTGCTTTCTGACTGCAGTGGACATGGAGAGAAAAAGGCAGGGGCCGCCTGCCCACCACGTCTGCCTTCTGAGCCTGACAGCGGCAAAGCCAACATCTTTGGTGTCTTTGGAGGAGCTGAGGTCTGGAGCCCAGCAGACGGGGGGATCAGACTACTGGTCTCAGTTGACCTCCATCTACTCATTAGCCATCGTCTAGTTTTTCCCGTCTCTTCTCATCCAATATTCTCAAAAGGATTCTCCGCAGATTTTCAGGGTCTACTTTCTCACCACTCATCTCTCTCCCACCATGGCACACTGAAAGTGCTCATGGTGGCATCACCGGAGTTGATAAATTGAACAGAATGTTTCAGTCCTTATCTTGCTGGCCCCATCTCTGACATCTGATCCCGTCAATCATTCCCTCCTACAGATCTCCATGCACGTGGCTTCTAGACACCTCTTGCCTGCCCCTCCTCCGTCTCTGCTTCTCTGTCCCCTTTCAGGGTCCTCCTTAATGTTTGCACCCCTCCTGGCTCTCCTCTCACTTTTCTGGGTGAGCTCAGCCACACCCTGAGGCTTCCAACATCCATTCCACTGTGGCGCCTCGAACCAACTTATCTCCAGCCCAGGTTTCTCTCCTGAGCTCCAGCTGCTTGCTGAGCACCTCCCTCTGGACGTCCCACTGACCCCCTAACCATCACTGGGTCCCAACCTGAACTCAGGTCCTCTGACTTCTCAGGTGTGCTCTGAGAAGTCATGGTTGACTCCCCCTCTTCCCTCCTCCTGCCAGTCAGCCACATCACTCTGTGGATCCCTGCAGCAGCCTCACCGGTCTCCCACCCACAGATACAACCTTCCACCCATCTTCCTCCAGGCAGCCCCAAGGATTGTCCTTAAGCCTGTAGGATCCCCTACGGTGCAAACTCCTCAGCTTCCTTCCAGGCTGGCATTTGGGATCTGGCCTGTCTCCCAGTTCATTCGCCTCTGCCTAGACTTCCCCCAGAGTGCCCATCCTCATTTAAGAGTGTTCTGAGGACACTTTCTCCCAGAGGCCCTCCCCAATCACACTCTGTCCACTGCCTACCTCCACCCGTGCTCCCATAATCCTCAGCACATCCCTGTTCATCCCCACCTCGCGCATCTCTGCATCACCCCTCTCCCACCCCACCAGGCCAGCTACCAAAGCAGAGGGAAGGTCATGCTGGCCCAGCCTCTCCCCCCAAGCCTCATGTGGGAGCCACGTTTGAGGGCATAGGAGAAGTTGTTTGTCTTCTTGTCTATGTTTTTATTTTGGTTATTGTCCTTGCTATTAATTGAAAGAAGGCAAACTTCTTTTTGTGGGGGGAATCACATTTAATTCTACTATTTTATTTGTTTTTGCAGCTCCCTTTTGGTCTTTTATCCAAATGTAGACATTGTTCCAGAGCTGCCAGCATTGCTGGTAATTACCATTTAATGGCCATAATATCCCGGGTCCACCGTGGACTCTACCATCCATCCGTCCCCTGACCATCTCTTGTTGCTGGAATTGTAGGTTGTTTCTCATTATTCTTCTCCTAGATGCTCACTGCAGGATCAATTTCATGCGGATATTTGGGTTTTTTCTTTTTAAGTCTGTTGAATTATTTCTCTAGGCTGAGTTCCCAGGAGTGGTATTACTGGGTCAGAGGATATTGACTTCTTATGGCTGTGGCCAAGAACCACTTTCCAGAAGGGTTGGACGATTTATGTGGCAACCAGCCATGGAGGCATGTTTCGGTGTTCCAATTTTGCACTGATTTATGTGTAAAATGAAACCTCGAGGTTGATTTCAGCAGTAATTCTCTGACATAAACCACATCTTTATCCTGACCTGCAAGCTGATCATCTCCCCAATCCTGGATTGGGAGCCATGGTAAGGAACACCCTGGTGGTGGTCGCAGAAGACCCTGGACTTAATAACAGTTATAGCTCACACTTACTGAGCACTTACTATGAGTCAGGCACTGTGCATTATCTCATTTAATTCTCACAAAATCTCTATGAGCGAGGTGCTATTCTCTCCACCTTTTACAAATAAAGAAACTAAGATTCAGAGAGGTTAAGAAACCAGCCCAAGGTCACACAGCAGTGGTGCCTAAATTTGACATTATCAGTGTCTGGCTCCAGAGCCTTTGTTCTTCATCATTAAGTCTATAACCTCAACTACCTTCAGAGAGTGAGAAAGACAGGTGAGGGTAGTGCCTCTTGCTCGATAGTGCCCTGGGCCATTTCTGCCTTGGCGCACCCAGAGTGATGAGGACCAGTCCTCACAGGCTCGTCCTGCTGGCTGGCAAGATAATCAGGAGGCTCACATGGGAGCTTTGCTGATAACAATAAATAGCAGTAACAAGAAGTAACGGTTATTAGGCACTTACTACATATGTATTAGTTTATTCAGTCTTCAGCCCTATGAAGTAGGCTGTACACATTCCCATCTTACAGATAAAAGCAGAGGCTTTGAGAGTCTGGAGAAATCAGAACCAGGCAACCCCCATCCCTGCTTTGGTTTCCCGTCTGTAAAATGACGCAGTAGGCTAGATGCTCCCTAAACATTTTTCAGCTCTAAATATTCTCTGAATTAGGGAGGCTTGTGGCATAAAGTTGAGTTCTTGCTTGTGACTTTAGGTTAATTACTTTTCCTCTTTGAGCCTCTGTTTTCTTATCTGTAAAAGGGGTGGAAGGATGGGCTAGGTTTGACCCAGGCCCTTTGGTCACTAAATTCTGAGTTCTTGGGCAGATGCCTCCTGATAGGAACTGGGGTGGGGGTTACGTATGTGTACAGCCCCCAGGCCTCCATCCACCGACTCCCAGACCTCCGGTTCCTCAGGGAAGTCTGCAGATAAACACAGTGGCTTAGAGAACTTACTGGTGCCTTTTCTAAAATCTGTTGGTTGCTTTTACTTTTATATTGTGGCCCATTCTGGAAGCTTCTGCTCTGTGGGGGGGCTGGTTCCCCTGACCCTGCTTCTGTGGCCATGAAGGGGGCCAGCACCAGAGGTTCTTTCTGCCCACCAGCCTTTTGTTAGAGGACATGAAACCTCAAGGCCTTCTAGCCACCTCTCCCTGTCACTGGCCACCCCCATCTCCAGGTGGGGCATCCACACTGGGAAGCCCTTAACCCCTACTCCTGCCAGCGGGACACCTTCACTCTAGTAAGAAATCTGGTGTTTTAAGCCCCAGCTCTGGAACCTGCTCCCTGTGACCTTGGATCTCTCTGATCCTCCGTTTCCCCATCTGTCAAATGGCAGGGCTGGGCAGGACCCCCAGAGGACACCCCGTGCTCTGTCATCCCGTGCCCTTGAGGCCCTTCACCTCTGGCAGGCCTTCCCTCAGGAGAAGAACCTGTTATTCCAAGCCTGGCAGGAGCTGCTTGGGCGGAAGGCAGGGCCTTCCCTATGGGACTTTTTTTTTTTTTTTTTTTTTTGAGGTATAGCTTACAATTGAGACATGTAAGAGCTCACAGAGCTCGCATATCTTCCTTATACAAGACACAAACCTTAAGTGCACACCTCGATGAAAATGTATTTATGGAGACACCCATGGGAGCACCACCCGAGAGTCAGAACACTTCCAGTGCCCCAGAAGGCTCCTTTGTGACCGCCCGAGTCCATACTTCCCCAGAGGTACCACTGTGCCGGCTCCTGTCACCACAGATCAGTTTTACCCACGTTTGAACTTCATTCAGTTGGACTCAGACAGCAGTACCCCTTTGTGTCTGGTCTTGTCATTGAACATTATGTCAGACATTCGGTCATGCTGCGTGTGTGTCAGTGGCTCATTTTTCAATGCCATGTAGTGTTTCCATGTACAGAGATGCCTTCATTGATTTACCCGTTCTTCTATGGAGGCACATTAGGTTTGTTTCCGGTTTGGGGTTATTCCCGATTAAGCTGCCATGAACATCTTGTGATAACTTTCGGTGGCTGTATGCCCTTCCTTCTCCTGGCTGCATCCGCAGGAGTGGGGTGCCCGGGTCCCAGAAGAGGCATATATTTAGCTTTCGGTGGAGCTGCCGAACGCTTTTGCAGGGCGGCAGTGAGCATGTACACGCCCACCCACGTGTGAATCTTGCCAGCCTTGGTATGGTCATTTTAAAAACGCTCCCCATTCTGGTGGGCGTGCAGTGCTCTCATTGTGGTTTTAATTTGTCTTCCTCTGATGACTCATGATGTTGAGCACCTTTTCTATGCTTATTGCCATTTTGTGAAGTTTCTCCCTGGGGGGAGGTAGGAGGAGGTCAGGAGCTGGCGCTCCGCACCTAGTGAGAATGTGGTATGATTTTCCCAGGACGTGTTCCCCGCTGAACCCTGGGGACAGGAACTGTGGCAGCCAACCCAGAGTGGAAGCACTTGTGTGCTTAGGCACTCTCGTTTGACTCAGGGGAAGCTAAGGATCAGAGATGCTGAGTGGCTTACTGGAGGCCACACAGCACCAGAAGCTGAGCCAAGACCGTAACCAGGATTTTCTGTAAAAATGGCCTGAGGGTGGGGCCTCGATTTTTGCTGCAGAAAAATGGCTGGGCTCCGAAGGAGGACTCTGTGGCTTCACAACGCAGCCGCTTAAGCAGGAGTACTTGAAGGGAGAGGCGAGGGGGCCTGGGGTGGGGGTGTCCTATCGCTTACTCTGGGGCCTCAGAGCCCAGGAGGGTGTATGGGACAGACCTTCCGAGAGCCTTCTCTTCCTCCCCCATCCTCCTCGCCCTCGCCACACACCTTGACTTGGCACTCCGGTACACAGAGGCCCATCTGTCTTTTGTTCATTACAGCTCCAAATTGGCACTGGGGGCCAGGACCAGAGATCGATCTGGCTCTGCTGCCTGCTCTCCTGCCCCTTCCCGCAGGGTTAGGCAGAGACAGAGCAGCTGGGCTGGCTCCTGAGGAGGGACGAGGGGAGCAGGATGGCCCCTCGGAGAGGCCTTCCTTGCATCACCCCACGCCCCTGCCACCGGGGCAAAGCCGGTGGCTCCTTGCTAGTGCTCTTGATGTCACAGCAAGACAAGTCTGTCTCCAGCTGAGCACACCTTGAGTCACCTCTGGCACTTGTAAGAGGCTGCAGGGCTGCGTGCATCCTCTGTGCCAGCCTGTCCTACGGGCCTTAACAATAGTCCCACAGGAACCATGGCGCTATTACCATCCCCATTTCTCAGATGAAGAAACAGAGATGCAGAGAGGTTAAGAATCTCGCCTTGGTCACTCAGCTGGGATTTCGGTCTTGGCAGTCTGGCTCCAGGGCCTGCGCCCCCATGGTTCCTATTCACTGTGCCCTCCTGCCTCTCAGTAACAACAAATGACAATAATAATATTGGTTATGCCCGTTTATCAGCTACTTATGATATGCCAAACTTCACATACGTTCTTTCACTTTGTCGTTCCTTTTATCCCAAAATGTAGATATTAGTGTTATCTCAGTTTTACAGTTGAGGAAACAGGGTTACGAGACTTGAGCACCTTGCCCAGGCCCACAGATTCAGTAGGTGGGGGGCCTGGAAACGACATGGGCCTGTCTGACGTGACAGCCATGCCTGTACCCATGGTATTGTGTGGCCACAGTACAGTCGACGAATAGATGCATGAATGAATGAATAAATGAGTAAGTACTCTGCAGTCCCTCCAGAGGAGCCCTCTTTCCCTCTTCCTTGCAGCATCTTAGCTCAGGCGTCAGGGAAGCTGCCATCTGGAGGGTGAGCAGTCATTGGCCAGAGGAGGTGGAGTGGGGGTGGGAAGAGTGTTCTTGGCAGAAGGAACAGTACAAGCCGGGGCCCTCGGGTGAGAGGAATCTGGGGGCAGCTGGGGACTTTCAGTGGGAATGAAGTGTAGCCTGCAGGGTGGGTAATGAGAGCTGAGATCTGTAGGGAGGAGGGGACTATGGAAGGATTTTAAACAACGTGACTGGATTCGCAGTTAGGTGGCTGCATCTGGCTGCTGTCTGGAGAAGGGCCAGGCTAGGAGCCCAAGGAGAGGGCAAAGGGGCCAAGTGAGGCTATGGTTAAGATTCAGGGTTAGGTTCTACCCTCGGAGACTCTGCTTTTCAATTCGTTCCTATTTTTTAAAGAAAATCATGGTGAGGAGTCTCAGACATACACAGAGGTATAGAGAATACCATTCAGGTGCCCACCCAGGCTCCAGAACCAGAACGCTTGCGACCGGCTGCTGTGCCTCCGAGCCTCCCCACTCCCAGCCCCAACAGAGGGTCGCCGCTCTCCTGCCTTTGCATTTCTCTCCACGCATTTCCTTGTGCTCTTACAAATATGTCATCTAGTTTTGAATCTTTGAAACTTTATTTAAGTGGAACCTAACTGTTCTTCCGTAACTTCTTTCTCTCGATATGACTGAACAAAAAGATTAGTGTTGGAGGTAGAGAATGGTTGGCCCCCTCGGGAGATTTTTTAGCAGTATCAGTGATAATAATAATTACTGACACTGACATAGCCCTACATGTACCAACTCTGCTACCAGAGCCTTATATCTATTAACTCGTTTAATTTTCACTACAATGTGATGATATTATTGTTGTACCCTTCTTGCTGATAGAGAAACTGAGGCACTGCAGTTTTACATAACAAGGTCACTGGGCTGGTGGAGCCAGAGTGAGGGCCCGGGTAGGCTTACACAGGACATGAGGGATGACCGGATGGGGGAGGCGAGGAGACCTGACCCACACCAAGCCTGTTCTCTTCCCATACTGCCCTGCCGCCCCTGGAGCTGGACCTCATGCTGTCCTGGTCCAGGGTGAGCTGTGCAGAGGATAAGTCTCTGGCCCTGAAGCCACCACCTTCCCTCTGCTCCCCAAAGGAACGGAGCAGTCCCCACCTAGGGACAAAGTGATTGGGTCATCCACATATCCTCCTAGTCTCTAAGCCACTTCGCACAGACAGGTCTTTTCTGTCCAAGCCCCTCTGTGAAGCTGCCCCAAACCATGGCCTGGCAGAGCCCGACAGACCCTCCCAGCCTTCTCGTGGCTGTGAGGTCATCTTCTGCTGGCCCTCGAGGCAGGCGGGGCAGCCGGCACTCTGCCCTCTTGACCCAGACTGGCAGGATAGGATGGAAGAATGGGAACAGGTTCTGGAATTAGGAGGGTCTGACTGGGGTTCTGGCTTTGCCCCTTTGCAACTGTGTGACCTGAGCTTCGGTTCCCTCCTCTATAAAGTGAGCCTCCTACCCAGGTTGTCGGCAGGGGCCGTGGCACGTTTTCACAGTGCTTCCTTGGTGCAGAACCTGGCACACAGCCTGACAATGAGGACAGCTGCCGTTAGCATTCTTATTACTAGTGCTAATGAGCCCAGCATATTGGCACTGAGCTGAACTAGAACCCTGGGCTCTGGCTCAGGCCCCATATACTTACACCAAAGCCCACCCCGTACTCCCAGCACAACAGACTGTGGGTTCCGAGCCCCCATCTTCCTGCTGCATCAGGACCCGAGTGGGGGCGATGATGGCATCATCCTGCCCCCCACCATCTTGGGCTAAGGGCCCACTTGGCATCAGGCTGGGAGCCCACGCAGCACAGCCCGCGCCTGAAGCAGATGGGAAAGTTGGGTGGGGGGGGGGTGGGCAGTCATGTTCTTCTGATTCAGACACTGGGGTGGGGAGGGGGCCACACACGATCCGGTGAGCCCACCCTGGCCTTCCTGTTGGTGGCAGAGCTGGTGGCTGTGACAAAAGAACAGCTTGTATACCCACCTCCCTCAGCCTGCATGGTTTCTCCTGGAAACGTGTCTGTGTAAATAGCGCTCCACGGCCTGTTCCTCCCTGGCAGGTCTTCCTCCCTCTGAGGGAGGAGAGCGCTTCGCTGGAGAGAGGCGGCTTTGGCTCCAGAGGTGTCGGCTTTGCCCAGCCCCATTGGCACTGAAAATTCAAAAGGACTCATGCCTCAGTTTCCCCATCTGTGAAATGGGGACACTAAGAGTAGGACCAACCAAAACGAGTGGCTTTGAGGATTCATGAGTAAATATATGCAAAGTGCCAAGGATGGGCCTGGCACGCTGTCTCATTCAAATGTGTGCCCTTCATGCCAAGCCTGGCATAGTGGAAGAAGGGAAACTGAGGACAGATGGTGCCAGGGCAGAGGAGACCCGGCCACGACCCTTCTGGCACTGAGGTGAATGCACTCTGAGCTAATCGCCTCAGCTCATGGTTTCCTGGAAGTCCAGCCACCTCAAAACGCAGTGGGTGGCCAGCCTTGTCACTCCATGGGCTGCCATGGTCAAGGGAAGGTTCTGGAGGTGGAGAGCTCCCCATCGGCTAATGTAGTCAAGCCTCACAGTTTACATTCTGCTTTTACAGTCCATGAGGCCTTGACTTCAACTCTCCCATCCTTGCCTCTGTCCTGGGGATGGCCAGAGCGAGGCCAGTTGTGCCCATTGACAGAAGGCTTTGTGTTTAGCCAGCACCAGAGTCAGGATTCCTAGGACCCTGGGGAGTTAGAAAGAGCCTTTCAGATAGTGAAGGTTAGTGTAACAGGGGTGAGGCCACGTGTCTGTGGGGCCAGTTTCGGGCTGGGCCCTTTGAGGTTAGCCCAGCTGCCCCCACTCTCGGGATGGAGTGGCAGAATGGAGTATCAGTCCCTCCAGCTCTTCAGTTCCAGGTCATGTCACTATCTGTGGTGAGATCCCCCTTCTCTCAGGTGCTGAGTGTGGCAGTGACACTCTGCCTATACTACTCTCTCTGCCTCCCAGCACTTCGAGGCAGGGGACACATTTATTCCCTCATCACATGGCTAGAAAAGAGGTTCAGAGAGATCAAGGGACCTGCCCAATGTCACCCAGCAAATGACCAGCAAGGCTAGGCCTAGGCAAATCGATGAGGCTGAGGAGGGATCTTCTATACTTGCCCCCAGCGTCAGGGCCATCCATGTGAGACACAGGGCACTCAGGATATGTTAGGCTGTGCCCTTGGTTTTCTGCTTTGCCCTCAGCTGTCTCTTCAGCACCCGGCCAGGGCGCAGCCCATCACAGGTGCTCACGAGTATGTGCTCAGTGAAAGAATCAGAATTCAGTGAGCTCAGGTCTGGGGCTAAGCCTGAGGGCAGGGTCCAGGGCAGGCTGAGTGAAACTGCCAGGCCCCTGGGGAGAGAGGAAGGTCTAATTTGAGTCCTGGAAGCTTATTGAATTATTAATTTCCCCTGACATGTCTGCCAGAGACTGTTCCTTTCCAGTGTCTGAACCTGTGACCTCCCCGGCCCTCTTCCCTCCTCCAGCAGGGGACAGGGAAGGAGAGGCCACCCTGGCTTCTGGCCCAGTTCTTCTGCCCACTGGGGTCTTAGGCAGAAGAAGGGGACTCTAACCATTTTGTCTTCATCCTGCACAGGATTGGGGTGTCAGAGACCACTCTGCCCTAGATAGTAATTGCAATCAATAGCCTCTTTTCATTGGCATTTATCACTTAATCATTCCCACAAACCTTCTAGACAGATATAATTGTCCCATGTTGCATGCAAGGAACCAGGGGTTCAGAGAGGTAGAGGCATTGCTCAGGGTCACAGAGCAGGTTGGTTCTCAAGCTGGATTCAAACCCTGAGCTGTCTGACTCCAGTGTCTGTGATCTTAATTACATGCTACCCTCTGGGTCTGCCAAGAGCCCACACAGAGCCTTGCACCATCGTAAAGAAGCTTGGTGTGCGAAGACTAAGACCGTTCACCCCATCGAGGGCCAGTCGGTGTGCAACCTTCCGGTTATGAAGGACTCAGCTGTGGTTCAGAACTCTGACTGTAGGTCAGAACCACCCAGGGAGCGTTTCTAGCGCGCCACTGCCAGTTGCCCACCCCGCCGTAGGCTGAGATGTCCTCAAGGGCAGGAGCCACCCTGCTTTCAGCTCACCCTCATGCACCAGCCTGACCTCGGTCAAGCTGGATTTGAAGCCTGAGCTGTCTTGACTCTGTGATCTTAATGAACCACATGCTTCTGGATACCCAGCACGCATTCATTGCAGAAGCTGGTATTGCCAGCCCCGCCCTTCATATGGGGAAGCTGAGGCTCACCTGGGGGGTTGGGAGGTCTCTGAGCCCTGTGTCCCTCTCTTTCCTCCCTCTGAGTGACCTCACATGCCTCTTTCTCTACCCTGTGAACAGCAGGAGCTCCCAGCCCGTGTGAACTTCTCAGCTGCCCCTGCCCCTGCCCCTGCGGTGCCCACCGCCCTGCATTCCAAGATGGATGAGCTGGAGGGGCAGCTGCTGGCCAAGGTGCTGGCGCTGGAGAAGGAGCGTGTGGCCCTCAGTCACAGCAGCCACCAGCAGCGGCAGGAGGTGGAGAAGGAGCTGGACGCCCTGCAGGGCCGCATAGCCGAACTGGAGCACGGTGGGTCCTGGGCCCCGCAGAGGGCATAACGGGTGAAGTCTTGGTCCTCAGATGTGTCCTCAGAATGGCAGATGAACTGGAAAAACCTTTTCATGCTCTCCAGAGGCTAAAGCT
This sequence comes from Eidolon dupreanum, assembly GCA_028627145.1. NCBI lineage: Eukaryota > Metazoa > Chordata > Mammalia > Chiroptera > Pteropodidae > Eidolon > Eidolon dupreanum. The sequence goes on along the minus strand of CM053503.1, from coordinate 4,626,980 downwards.
AGAATGGTGGGGAGGAGGCTGCAAAGCACAAGAGGGAGAGACTAGCTGGGGACTATCATTATCATTATTAACAGTTAGTATTTTCCGGCACTTTTTATACTGGGAGTGGGTTAAGTACTTGATACATCAGCTGGTTTAATCTTCACAAACCATGCAGGGATGGTATTATTATCATCTCCATTTTATAGATGAGGAAACTAAACCTCAGAGAGGTCGAATGACTTACCCAAAGTCGCTCAGCCAGTAACTAGTGGATCCAGACCTCACATAGCAGGTCCTCAGGGACTCATAGCCCCTTTTGGGAGTGTGCCCTGCCCACCCCGCCCTCATCAGTTTCTGCTGACCCCCACTGTGTCCGCCTCGTCCACCCTCCTCAGGGTCCTCGGCCTATAGCCCGCCTGATGCCTTCAAGATCAGCATCCCCATCCGCAACAACTACATGTACGCCCGCGTACGGAAGCCTCTGCCCGAGCTCTACGCCTTCACCGTCTGCATGTGGCTGCGGTCCAGGTCGGGCGGCACTGGCCAGGGCACCCCCTTCTCCTACTCAGTGCCAGGACAGGCCAATGAGATTGTGCTGCTGGAGGCAGGCCACGACCCCATGGAGCTGCTGATCAATGACAAGGTCAGTGGGGGTGGGCAGAGTGGGAGGGATCCGCACTGCACTGGACCCCACACCTGAGGGACCTTTCGGTTCTCCCACTCAGCGTATTCAGCACACATGCCAAGCCTCCTGCATGCCAGGTTGGGTTTGGGGAATACAAAGATAAACCAGACCTAGGGCTGGCTGGGGGTGCAGGGGGGAGGCTCATGTCCAAGAGAGGCCGTGGGTGTGGTGTTCCCATTTACAGGGGAGACACATGAGGCTCACAGTGACCTAGCTGTAGGAGCAGGGCTAGAAGTGTCTGTCCTGGGGGCCCTGCTTATTCTCCTGGAGAAAGAGAGAGGTCCAAGGACCTATCTACAGAGGAGCCCCTCTCAGAACCCACCAGAACCGCCTGCTCAGCAAGAGATGCTTTTAATGGGTGTCCTGGAGGAGGGGGAAGGAGATGGGCCCAGGGGGCAGTGAATTTCTCTTGTGACACAATACATCCTAAGATGACCTAGGAAGCTAAACTTTATCTATATCCTGCTACCCTGTTCTCCTCATACACCCCCTGGCTGCCGTCCTTGGCTCTACCGAAGCTCAGCACTCAGATCCTAGAAGAAATTCAGCACCATGGACAGGGCACAAAGCAGCTCCATTCGAGGAACCTCTTGAATATCAACCGCACAGGCTACTCACAGTTCCCTTTTTATTCCAACCTCTAAGCCTTTGCTCCTATTGTACCCTTCACTTAGTTTGCCTTGCGGTGAAATGGTCCAAGTCCATTATCTTTCCAGATGTATTTAGTCTCCATGTCTTCCATTCCCACATGCCTTTATTGTCCTCTGGGTCTTTATCGTCTATGTACCTTCCAAATGGCCCCTGGGTTATTTTGTCTTGTAATATTGTCCCTGAAGTCCTTTCCTCACATGCAGACTCAGCTCATTTACAGCTAAGACCAGACTCGTATCCCCAGTGCCCAGAGCAAGACCTGGCACCAAGTGGGCCTCAGAGAACATTGTGTTAAATTGTGATGTCAGAGAACTTAGGAGATGAAAGAGCCCATCGGGAGCCCCAAATCCACAGGCAGCAAGTACCTTTCATCTCCCAGGCCAACTCGAATCAATCAGCAGTGGCTTCCGGAAGCACTGCGATGAGGAAGATTCTGAGGCTGAGTCTAGGCTCGTGATTGATTAGCTATGTCTACCTTCGGGGGGGAGAGGGGTGAAGGTGGCTGCATATTTGCCATCCCTTCCTGACCTCACTGTGCAGATGAGGAAACCAAGGCCAAGGAGGAAAGGGCAGCCTCCCCAGGGTCCCACAGGGGGTTGGTTCCTGGCCTCTGAGTCCAAGGCTTGTTCCCCCACCACCTGTACTTCTCATGCCCAGCTGTATGCCAGGCACTGTGTGAGATATTCAGGAGGAAGTGAGATTGGAGATGTGGCTTCAGCCTCATGTGAGCTAACAGGCCTGTTAGAGAGTAAATAAACTACTTGGAAACAACTGAAAAACAACACTGACTAGTCCCTTGCGATCTCGTGAATCTGCCAGGTTAGGTCACAGGGAAAGAGGAAAGAATGATGGGAAAGAACCCTAGGCTGAGAAGAAGGGGAGGGTCAAGCCTTCGGTCAGTCCCTGGAAAGAAGGACATGGGTCTCCTGGTCCCCCACTCCACTGTTCCAGCCTGGGCCTTGTGACATCTGACTTAGGGTTGGGGGACCTGTGTCTAGGTGGCCCAGCTGCCCCTGAGTCTGAAGGACAATGGCTGGCACCATATCTGCATCGCCTGGACCACAAGGGATGGCCTGTGGTCTGCCTACCAGGATGGGGAGCTGCAAGGCTCCGGTGAGAACCTAGCCGCCTGGCACCCCATCAAGCCTCATGGAATCCTTATCCTGGGCCAAGAGCAGGTAAGGCTCAAGGCAATATTGGGGCTTGAGGCCCAGGTAGATGTCCCACCCACCCAGGGCCCCTGAGGAGGAGGAGTTAGGTGGAGACCTTGAAAGCACAGCAGAGACCACTCATTCTGACCCAGCCATTCTGCAGATGGTCGGGCAGACTGAGGCCCAGAGAGAACAGAGACCTGCCCAAGGGGCTAGAACTCGGTGGTGGGCTAGAACCGTGGGGGCGGGGCTTCCTCTGAGACTACGGATGTGGGGGGGGCCTGCCTCTGAGTCTGATTGCCTGTCTTTTCTGCTCCCTTACTCCATGTCTCTTCCTTCTCTCTGTTCTCTTGGCTCAGGATACCCTGGGTGGCCGGTTTGATGCCACCCAGGCCTTCGTGGGTGACATTGCCCAGTTTAACCTGTGGGACCATGCCCTAACACCTGCCCAGGTCCTGGGCATTGCCAACTGTACTGGGCTGCTGCTGGGCAATGTCCTCCCCTGGGAAGACAAGCTGGTGGAGGCCTTTGGAGGTGCAACGAAGGCTGCCTTCGACGTCTGCAAGGGAAGGGCTAAGGCATGAGGGCCCCTCCCTTGCCTGCCAATCTGGGGACCTTATAAGAGGCTGGGCACATGCCCTCCTCAGCCTACCCACACACTGGTCTCCCCTCCTGCCCCACTCTTGGCCATGCCTCTCATTTCCCCCACCTATACCCACACTTCCAGAATGTTCTGCCCTGTGATGGCTGTCCCTTGATCTCATTTTGATGGAGACAAGCAGCTCAAGTCAACAGGTCAAGCCTAGGGTGAGTCCAGGGCCTGGCAGAGGTGGGTACCAGTGCCCGTGGCTCTGCCTACCCTCCTGGCATTATGCCAGAGCCATCTCTTACCCACACTACATCTGATTCCACTGATCTCAGTGGCATCTGCCATGGGGTGTGTATGGGCGAAGGACCACTGTCTCAGTGGCAGGGGTGGCCATCCACCCCTTGTCCCCCATGCAACAGGCTTGGCTCCTTCCCCTTCAGGGCCACAACAGGCTGTAGAGCTGTACCCCCAGTTGAGAAGGGGAAGGAGACTCAGACTCACCCCTCCTCCATTTTTCCACCAGCTGACAGTCAAGGGCAGCAGAATCCTGATGGAGCTTCTCCCCCACAGCCCCACCCCACCCCCACCCACACCCTCTCTCTTCCTCCTCTTTCCGTGTTTCTTTGTGTGAAGTGGGTTGACTGTTGGTTCCGTGCCTGTACCAGCCTCATCTCCATTTCCAGGCCATTCCCTTTCTTCCCAGCTCTGGCCTAGAGGGTTAGGGACCAAGACCCCAGGAGGCCAAAGGGTCATAGTCATCCCTTGTACCCTCCCACAGCTGTGCCCACTGCTAGCATGGTCACCTCTGTGGCCAAGACAGGGCCTGGGCCACTTCAGCTGAGCTAGGAGCATCATAAGGCAGAGACACTGTGCCCTAGGGGACCCAGGCTGTGGCAAAGCCACATTACCTAGCCCCTCTGCATGGCCCTGCAGCCTCTGTGGAGGGAAGGAAGGAAGAAGCCCAGTGAGCAGGGAGAAGCATGGTGTGGTACACAGAGCACTGGATGAGGAGCAGGAGCCCTTGGTTCCTAGCCAGACCTGCTGTCTTTCTATAAGTCCCTGCCCTCGCTCTGGTCTGTCCTCTCTCATTTGTGAGCTGAGGCCCTTGCCTTGGTTGTTTCTGAGCTCTCCAGATCAAACGTGAGATGGTCTGTGATTCCAGGTGGATAAGGTAGGGCAAGCCAGAGAACTTTCCTGGTTGACCGAGGAGCCTGGGACTGGGCAGCAGATGGGATCTGGCTCGGCATGGGCCAGGGTCCGCAGCTGGCTCCAGAGAGGCAAGGGCAAGGGCAAAGGGCAAGGCAGACCAACCGCATGTGCAGGCTGTAAAAATCAGCTCTTCTGGATCCCCGCTGCCTGGCACCCTTGCCTGTCTGAGAATGTCTGAAAGGCTGGTGGCTTCCTGGTCCCCACGCTTGAGTCCTCCCTCACCAGCTTCCCTAAGAGAGTGGAAGAATGTCAGAGCTGAGAAAGCCACCCAGTCTGACCCCTTACTTGTACAGCTAGGGAAGAGCACAGAGAGGGCAAGTGACTTGCACAGGATCACACAGCACAATGAGACAGAGGCAGGACTAAAACCCAGGACTCTGATTCCCCCTTCAGCGCTCTTCCCCCCACACCATACTACCTGCTTTTGAGGGTCTTTGAGTCCAGCCCGCACCTAGAGGATGGACATTTGAGAGGTCAGAATGCTTTCCAACATGACCACTGGAGCATCCTCCTTTACGAAACACACATTTTGGCATCTCTGTCTCCTGGGAGGTGTGATCCCCGGGGACGCTGGCAGGAATGGAGAGCTGAGAACACAGGTGTCCCTCCCCTGCCAGGCACCTACCAGGTGTCCAGGCAGCTGCAGGCTACCGAACTCAGTGGGCACGGGTGCCTTTTGCCCGCCTTTGTGTTTCCTGCCTCTGCCTCCCAGGCCACTTAATCTGTGGCATGGCGTGAGTGCTGGGCCCAGTGCCCTGGAGGCTCCTCTGAGACTGTCACCTCCAGCCCTGAGATCCTCATTTCCATTTCAAGAGCACAAGTAGACTTTTCAGCACCTCCGGCCCAGCTCCCCCTAGAAGAACCTAGAAGGAGCAATGGCGTGCTTCCACCAGAACCTGCTGAGATCTAGGTTGCCCCGGTAACAGCCAATGACATCAGCCCAAGTGCTGGGTCAAGCGTCTCCTAGTGACATATGCTGTTGCTAAGGTGATGGCAGAATTTGCAACTTAGATTTCAGGGACACTGGACACTGAGCTTTATTGGGTTTCTATTTTTGGTTTTAAGGAAGCAGCTTTTATGGAGGCCTTGGGGGAAAGAATGGGTCCTAGGAGAGAGGTGACCGGACTTGCTTGATCACTTGAGCCTACTCGGGGGCATCATCTCAAACCCTTTACACTTTGTTATGGTGATGATGAGACTCCTGACGTCTGTGCTGAGTGACCCTGGTCAGCCCTCCAGAGGGAACAGGAGTAAAGGGAGATGTTGAGGTGCAGGCTCTTGAGTCTGGACCATTTGGTGAGTGGTCTGGATCCCCATTTCCAGTCCAGAAAAAGCCCCAAAGTCCCCAACCCTCCTTCATACATTTGTCGAGTGCCTGCTGTTGGGACTCCAGCTTTGATCTTCAGCTGCTCCCAGGCACAGCCAAGAAGACACGGAGGAGGATCTAGAAACGGTGCTCGATTGTGTACCCGGGCTGCTCTTGTCTGGTAGTGGCGCTGGAGCCTGTGTTTGTTACAACCTTTTTACGTGTCAGGCACTGTGCTGAGCACCTCATGGCGTCTTCTTGTTTATCCTTGCAACACAGTTATAAGCTAGGACTATTCTTAGCCCCATTGTACATATATGTAAGGAAACTGGGGCACAGAGAGGTTAAGTAACCTGCCCAGTGTCAATCAGCCATCAAGTGATGGAGCCCAGAGTTCAAACCAAGGAAGATTACATTGAGGGTCCAACCCTCAGCCTAAGGGGACAGTCACCCCCACATTGTGGAGTGGGATTTGGGCATCTTTGGCCCTAATGTTTGGGCCTGAAGGAATGTGTCTGACCCCATTCACCACCCTACAGAACAGGAGACATGAGATGAGCCATCCCCAGGGCAAGGGTCCCCTTGGGCGAGGCTGCGGGAGGGAACACTTCAGGGAACACTTCTCTCTGCAGTGCACCCACCGCTTCAGCCCTTCTCTACTGGCTGGAGTTTCCAGAAGGTCTGAAACAAGAAGGTAGACTGTGTCCCAAGAGCCCCAGGCAGAGGAGGGGAGGACGCATTTCTCAGACCCCTGCTTTGGGCCAAGCCCTGTGTGGGTGCTTCGCAGCTCTTCTCTGCCGATTTCCCACCTTTGTGGCGTGTTTTACCCCCAATCTACCTCCCAAGGGGGCAGATCAGCTTGCCACAATGGTGCATGACCCCAGACCACAGATTTATACAGAAGGGCTCGCAGAGGGGTTCAGAGCCCTCATTGTACAGAGAAGATGCCAGGGCCCATGGAACCACCTAGCTGGGTCACCAGGAGACCCACACCCAGCTTTCTGACTCTGTGTCCAGTGCTCTCTCCACGATGCAGCGGCCCCTCCCTCTCCAGAACTGGGTCCCTTCTTTTCTGTTTCCCTGCACCAGTGGCCCGAACCAGGGGCCCCCTCCGAGAGATGGGATCACTTCTTCACCCTCTTTGTCCCGGTTGCCTGCAGGCCCAAACCCCACCTCCTCCAGGACCCCTGACCTCTGATCCTGCTAGGTGGAGATGAGGCTTACGTGGGCCCAGGCTGAACAGTGAGTGAGCATGTCGGACAGTTGGACACTGTGAAATGGGTACACCCTACCGGCGACTCTGCCTTTCCTCCTCCTGGCCTGATTTTGTACATAAAGTGACATGAGATGCACTGTGTGTGTGTGTGTGTGTGTGTGTGTGTGTGTGTGTGTGTGAGATAAGTCATGGATTTTGTTACTTTTTGTTTTTGTAAACTTGAATGTCCAAAATAAACATGATGTTTACTCTGAGGATCTCCTTGCAAGACTTGGGGTACCCTGGGAGGTGCTGGGCAGGGAGGAGGAGGCTACGTGGGGCAGGGCAGTAGGCGAAGACAGAAGAGGTGCCGCCTTGGTGCCCCAGAGCTTCAGCGAATCTTACCTATCCCTCCAACCTGACAGGCTCTGCCAGGCCCCGGATGCGGACGCACCGCATTTCCCAGGATCTTTGCAGGAAGGATGTAAAGAACATAAGTCCCACGTGGAACGTGTCCCAGTTCTGACAACTGAGCTTTGGCCTCATTCCTAACACCTCATCCCCACCTCATGCCCCAGTTCTGGGAACCAGGTCCCTGCCTTGTTCCCTGAGATTCAATCTTCCTAAGTCACTTGCCTGAACCCCTGGAATGGTGCCTCTCTTGGAATCCTGGGGAGATGGGGGAGGGGAGAGAAAGGGGCCTGGTATATTTCAACCTGTCCCCTCCCCATGGTCTACCTGGACACCTCTGACTCTCTTGGCCTCTAGACCAGACTCTTGACAGTCCTCTACCCACTCTTCCAGTGCCCGCCCATCCCTAGGAGGCCTTGCTTTAGTCCCAGCCCTCCCTGTCCACACAACCTCCACCTGTCTGTTCCATCAATAGTGTCACTGCTCTTAGCTGGACCTTGTCCTCAGGTGGTCCCTGTGAAATGCCAGGGGTCCAGTCGGATCGAGGGGTCACACCAGCAGGACAAGCCTTCTCAGATGTGTCCAAAACTTGCCACCTTCCAGCAAGAGTGAATTCCCCCAACAGGGACCGGGGCTATCAGTGGAAGTAGCACTTAAAACAAGAAAACCATATTTGAAGTCTACCGAGTTGCCTGAAAAACCTGTATGCTTTCTTCATTTTACTCCAGGTTGAATCCAGGTTTGTTTTAAAATATTGTTTAACTACTTACCACTGAGCAAAATTAAGCAGCAGGCAGCTTCACCTTGTTTATCCTCTCTCGCACTGATTTACTACAAACACCCTCCCTCCGTCCCCCTTAGCTGGCGCTATCCCACCCCAGTTAAATCCCACTGTCCATCCACCTGCTTCCTGCCAGCACCTGCAAAGCCAAACAACGATGCAGAAAAGCGCAGGCTTCTGACGTGTGTTGACTCTCATTTTGAATTCATGGCCAGAGATCTCCGGGGGTGCTTTTCTCTCTGCCTTGTGATCTTAGCCCACTTTCCTTATGTGAGGGGCTTACTCCCCAAAATAGCTAAAAATCAGACCATCTCTCTCCTCACACCTCTTACAGCCTTCTGCCCCACCTCCGCATTCCAGTGTGACCATACTTCAGAGTCCGCTGAGGAAACAAAATGGTTATGACCTCGTCACCAAGTCTGTCTGTAAACCTGCACTGTCTCCACGTTCTCTGGGCTCCCTCCCGACACTCGGAGTGAACTGTCCCTGCTTCAGTCAGAGGCCCCACCATACCCCTTATCGGCTCACGATTGTCTCTCCTGAATCACTAGCATCTTCTTGTCCCCTTTATCCTTCCAACAGGCATGCAAATTTGCCTTCGTGTTTCCTCAGACAAAATCTCCCACCCCGAGCCAACATCCTCCTCCAGTTATCATCCACTCCTTTGCTCCTTTCACTGCAAGACTTCTTGAAAAAGCAGGTGTGTGGGAATCCCCAAGACCACCCTCAGAGACTGATGATTCACTAGAAGGACTCAGAGCTGTTACACTCCTAGTTACAATTTGTTACATTGAAAAGATACAGATTGAAAGCAGCAAAGGAAAAGCACCAGAGTCCAGGAGAAACCAGGAGCCAGCTTCCAGCTGTTTCGAGCTTCCAGCTGTTTCTCCCCGTGCAGTCCTACAGACAGTGCTTCACTCTCCCAGCAAGGGTGTGTGACACATATACAGAACGCTGTCAGCCAGAGAAGCTCGCCGGAGCCTTGGTCTCCAGGGTTTGTACTGGAGTTCAGTCACACAGGCATTTTACCCCCAGATGAGTGACCCTAATTTCTCAGTCCCTATCAGAGGCTGAACTGATATAGGGCCCTAGGCAAATAAAAACAAGCGTTTTCTATATATCACTTTGTTAGCACGAACTCTCTGACATGGCCCAAGGTATACAAAGACATTCTCATCAGGAAGGATATTTCAGGGGCTCAGAGATTATTTACCAGGCGCTGGTCAAGTCTCAGTCCTTTCTGCAGAATGTGCAGGGTTTGAGTACCCCAAGCACATGGAGTTAACCCTTTACTGCACACTGGGTCTACAGACTTCGTTGCTACTTCCTCCTTCTCGTTCACTCCTTGGCCAGTTCCCACATGGCTGCTGTCCCCACCACTCCGCTGAGATCACTCTTGTCAAGGCCAACAATGACCTTTATGTTACAAAACATGGCCAGGCCTCTGTCTTCATGTGGGGCGAGCTCCCAGCTGCATTTGACACATAGTTAACCGCTCCTCCCTCCTTGAAAGATTTTCTTCTCTTGTCTTCCAAAACACACCTTCTGGCTTTCTCTCTCCCTCAGTGGTTCTCAAACTTTAGCCTGCACCACAATCATCTTATTGTATGAACATCAATACCCTGATTGTGATATTGTACTATAGTTTTGCAAGATGTTACCATTGGGGATAACTGGGCACATAAGGTGGTTCTGTGTTATTTTTTACAACTGAACATGAATCCACAATTACCTCAAAATTAATAATCCAATTTTAAAAAGATCCCTATTGGAGATCCATACAGTGGAGTTATAAGACACAGACTTGAAAATAATTATGGTTAATATATTCAAGAATTTAGATAACAAACAAAATTTCAACAGAGAACTGTAAACTATGAAAACCATCAAATGAAAATTCTAGAACTGAAAAATACATTAACTGAACTTGTGATTTCCATAAATAGGTTTAATAGTAGATTAAACACAGATGAAGAAGGAATTTATGAACGCTGTTAGACCAGAAGAAATGATCCAGAATAAAGAATGAGGGAAAAGAACAGAAAGTGCAGGAAAAAAAACCATAAGATTAATATGGGACATAGTGAAAAGGTCTAACATGTAAGGATCCCCAGAAGAAGTAGAGAGAACAAATAGGGCAGAAATAATGTCTGAAAAAAAGAAAGAAAGAAAG